>JAGTTL010000644.1:0-16733 GCA_036851935.1 Coregonus suidteri | reverse complement strand
AGGCTACAACTGTAACTGCTATTTTGGTCAGGAACCTTCCCTAACCTGGATTATTTGAATTACAAGAGGAAGTGTGTGTGTGTGTTTGCGCGCGTGTGTGGGGACAGTATGGAGATGTTGCGGCGTCCATTCCCCTGTAGCTCTGACGCTATTAAACTAGCTCAACACACACACCGGCTCAGTCACACTCACACTCGTAAAACATTTTGACTCACCAAAGACAAACTCTGGCCTAAAAATACAGCGAACATGGCAGGAGAAGAGAAAGAATGTCAAACGGACATTCTCCCGAAGTAAATAACAACTCATATTTACCCCCAAAGAGAGAGAGAGAGAGAGAGAGAGAGAGAAAAGAGAGAGGGGGTGTCACGATCGAGGTAAGGAGTAGACCAAGGCGCAGCGTGATGAACAAACATACTTTAATTAGTTAAAGCATCAAAATACAAAACAAAACACGACTCGTGACGTCCCACGGTATCAATGACCGAACACGGAACAAAAACCCACAACCACAAAGGGAAAACATACAGTTAAATATGGCTCCCAATCAGAGACAACCAGCCAACAGCTGACACTCGTTGCCTCTGATTGGGAGTCACTCAGGCAAACATAGAATACAACAAACTAGAATGAACACCAACACAGAAATACACACATAGAAATGAACACACCCTGGCTCAACATAATGAGTCCCAGTGCCAGGGTGTGACAGTACCCCCCCCCTAAAGGCGCGGACTGCGACCGCGCCTCAACTAAACAAACCAGGGGAGGGCTGGGCGGGCATACCTCCTCGGCGGCGGTTCTGGCTCCGGCCCTTGACCACCACCCTCCAATACACCCCCCATAGTGCCCCTGGTCCAGTCTGGCCCCGCCGGCTGGAGCAGGACTGGACTTAACAGGAGCGATCCTTACCAGGCTGGCGACGCGCACCGTAGGTTTGGTGCGAGTGGCAGGAACAGGCCGGGTCGGGCTGGCGACGCGCACCGTAGACTTGGTGCGGGTGGCAGGAACAGGCCGGACCGGGCTGGCGACGCGCACCGTAGGTTTGGTGCGAGTGGCAGGAACAGGCCGGGTCGGGCTGGCGACGCGCACCGTAGACTTGGTGCGGGTGGCAGGAACAGGCCGGACCGGGCTGGCGACACGCACCGTAGGTTTGGCTGGTGCGAGGTGGAAGGAACAGGCCGGGTCGGGCTGGTGACGCACACCGTAGGCTTGGTGCGTGGAGCAGGAACAGGCCGGGCTGGGCTGTCGACGCACACCGTAGGCTTGGTGCGTGGAGCAGGGACAGGCCGGACTGGGCTGGCGACGCACACCGTAGGCTTGGTGCGTGGAGCAGAGACAGGCCGGGCTGGGCTGGCGACGCACACCGTAGGCTTGGTGCGTGGAGCAGGGACAGGCCGAACCGGGCTGTGGAGACGGATAGGAGGCCTGGAGTGAAGAGCGGCCACCACCCGTCCTGGCTGAATGCCTACCCTCACACACTCTGTGTGAGGCATCCGCACAGGACGTACAGGGCGGTGAACCCCTGGCCTGGTGGCCTTCTGGATCCGCCCCCTTTTCTCCTCCGTCAGCCCCGTCGTCCATGCCGTGTGCCCCCCCCCCTAAAGAATTTCTGGGGTTGCCTCACGACCGTCCGACGACGACCCTGATTACGCCGTTGCTCCTCTCTCCACTGTCTCACTCCATGGCCGGCGATCCATCCCGGCCAGGATTTCCCCCCAAGTCCAGGACCCTTTACCGTCCAATATCTCCCATGTCCAGGCTGCCTGCTCCTGGACACGCTGCTCCTCTTTCGCCAGGGCCTTTCCCGGCGCTTTCCTCCCATGTCCACCCCAAGGGCTGCCCCTGGACACGCTGCTTGGTCGTTGCATGGTGGGTTTTTCTGTCACGATCGAGGTAAGGAGTAGACCAAGGCGCAGCGTGATGAACAAAACATACTTTAATTAGTTAAAGCATCAAAAAACAAAACACGACTCGTGACGTCCACGGTATCAATGACCGAACACGGAACAAAATCCCACAACCACAAAGGGAAAACATACAGTTAAATATGGCTCCCAATCAGAGACAACCAGCCAACAGCTGACACTCGTTGCCTCTGATTGGGAGTCACTCAGGCAAACATAGAATACAACAAACTAGAATGAACACCAACACAGAAATACACACATAGAAATGAACACACCCTGGCTCAACATAATGAGTCCCAGAGCCAGGGTGTGACAGGGGGGAGAGGGAAAGAGAGAGAGAAACTCACAACCAAATCATTAGAGGTCCCTTTCAAAGCCTTTACCCGAACTGGAATAATATTTAAACAAAGTATTTATAAAATGGAGGAAGAGTTTCTGTTTGAGAGGGAGGGAGCGTGTGGTCAGTGTGTTAGCCTATGCCCAGTAACTTTCAGCACCTCGACCCTGCTCTGATGTCCGGCTGTGTGTGTGTGTGTGTGAACACATTGAGATCCGCCTGGACAGATTATCCTTGTATTCAGCGCAGTTCAAGGAAAGGTCTGCAGCCATACAAAACCAGGCAGGACTGAGGAAAACCCTGGAGCCTGAAAACACTGAACCGTTTTCCCATTGACTCAACACGGGACAAAAGACACTGTCAAATGTGTGATTGAATGAGAACAATTCAGGTCTAAGTGTGCTTTCAGAGACATCTTATCCCAATCCTTCTCCGGCCACTCACCCTGTCTTTATTTCCTAGAACCTTACACAATGAAGAAAACCCCCACACACATGAAGGAACACACCCACACAGACACACACATCATCACACAGGACACTAAACTCACTCTGAACTGATCTCTTACCAAGTTCACAGACATAAACTTGGGAGTCTCGTCCCCAACTCCTAGCCTCATGATTTGTCTCCAGCATAAGAAGACAGAAAGCTCGGCCTGACCTGTCTGTCTGAGTGGCTGACATACCCGCCTCTCTGTCACACCAAGACCCATCGCACACACTCCTCCCACACCATTCAACCCCAAACTCTGCCACCCCCCACCCCCATACCGCACGCACGCAGGCACACACACACACACACACACACACACACACACACACAGCAGCCTCCAGGATCCCACTGTCCCACCAGGATGTTTGCTAGAGTTTGTGTGTGTGTGTGGGGGGGTTAATACAAAGCACAAACACTGACCCTCTAGATCCTAGATGATTCTCAATGGCTGCACTGCACTCTCAGGACCACTTATCTGACAGAGCAAACTGAGGGATTCAGATAGGAGAGACACAGGGAGGACACACACACACACACACACACACCACACACTATTTTCCTACAGTAATTTACAGTCTTTGAAAGGGAGACAAAGTTAAGTGTGTTTAGGTGTAAGTGAAGTCTATATACTGTTTGATACTATAGGAACTAATTGATGATGACAGTAGCCAGGTAGAAGTGTTCCCACTAGTTAAGAGAGTTCAGCAGGACCCTTGGGCCGTCATTTAAGAGTTCCCTTCACCTCTGATTTCCTGCCTCTGTTTGTTTAAAGTGAGAATTCCTCCGCCATAAAGAGAGAGAGTGTGTGTGTGTGTGTGTGAGCATGTGTGTGTGTGTGAGCGTGTGTGAGCACAGCAACAGCAGCCTCCCTCTGTCTGCTTCCTCTCCTCACACAACTTCAAATAAACACGGTTCCATTGGTCGACTGAACTGTGTTTGTCTCCTGTGTTTATTTTTCCCTTTTCTCCATTCCCCCGTTCCCCCATCCCAATCCCCCAACTCTCCCTCCCTCCATCCCAATCCCTCAACTCTCCCCTCCCTCCATCCCAATCCCTCAACTCTCCCTCCCTCCATCCCAATCCCTCAACTCTCCCTCCACCCCTATCCCCCCAACTCTCCCTCCCTCCACCCCATCCCCCAACTCTCCCTCCACCCCTATCCCCAACTCTCCCTCCCTCCATCCCAATCCCTCAACTCTCCCTCCACCCCTATCCCCCAACTCTCCCTCCACCCCATCCCCCAACTCTCCCTCCACCCCATCCCCCAACTCCCTCCATCCTAATCCCCCAAATCTCCCTCCATCCCAATCCCCCAACTCTCCCTCCATCCCAATCCCCCAACTCTCCCTCCATCCCAATCCCCCAACTCTCCCTCCATCCCAATCCCCCAACTCTCCCTCCACCCCAATCCCCCAACTCTCCCTCCATCCCAATCCCCCAACTCTCCCTCCACCCCAATCCCCCACCTCTCTCTCTCCACCCTATCCCCCAACTCTCCCTCCCTCAACCCAATCCCCCACTCTCCCTCTACCCCTATCCCCCAACTCTCCCTCCACCCCTATCCCCCAACTCTCCCTCCACCCCTATCCCCCAACTCTCCCTCCACCCCAATCCCCCAACTCTCCCTCCATCCCAATCCCCCAACTCTCCCTCCACCCCAATCCCCCACCGCTCTCTCTCCACCCCTATCCCCCAACTCTCCCTCCCTCCACCCCCCAATCCCCCAACTCTCCCTCCCACCCCTATCCCCCAACTCTCCCTCCACCCCTATCCCCCAACTTTCCCTCTACCCCTATCCCCCAACTCTCCCTCCATCCCAATCCCCCAACTCTCCCTCCACCCCAATCCCCCACCTCTCTCTCCACCCCTATCCCCCAACTCTCCCTCCCTCCACCCCAATCCCCCAACTCTCCCTCCACCCCTATCCCCCAACTCTCCCTCCACCCCTATCCCCCCAACTCTCCCTCCACCCCTATCCCCCAACTCTCCCTCCATCCCAATCCCCCAACTCTCCCTCCACCCCAATCCCCCACCTCTCTCTCCACCCCTATCCCCCCAACTCTCTCCCTCCATCCCAATCCCCCAACTCCCTCCATCCCAATCCCCCAAACTCTCCTCCACCCCTATCCCCCAACTCTCCTCCACCCCAATCCCCCACCTCTCTCTCCACCCCTATCCCCCAACCCCCCACCTCTCCCTCCACCCCCTATCCCCCAACTCTCCCTCCACCCCATCCCCCAACTCTCCCTCCACCCCTATCCCCCAACTCTCCCTCCACCCCAATCCCCCACCTCTCTCTCCACCCCTATCCCCCAACTCTCCCTCCACCCCTATCCCCCAACTCTCCCTCCACCCCTATCCCCCAACTCTCCCTCCACCCCCCAATCCCCCACCTCTCTCTCCACCCCCTATCCCCCAACTCTCCCTCCACCCCTATCCCCCAACTCTCCCTCCACCCCAATCCCCCAACTCTCCCTCCACCCCAATCCCCCAACTCTCCCTCCACCCCTATCCCCCAACTCTCCTTCCATTCCAATCCCCCAACTTTCCCTCTACCCCTATCCCCAACAACTCCCTCAATTCCAATTACAACTCTCCCTCCATCCCAATCCCCCAACTCTCCCTCCACCCCAATCCCCCAACTTTCCCTCCACCCCTATCCCCCAACGCAGGGCAGATTAAAGTCCCCCTCTCCTTCAACACATGTGAGGAGGGCAGAAAGACTACCTGGGAAGGTCCAGTTGTGGACTGGACCAAACAAAAGCTGTCCTGTGTTAGTAACTACAGCAGTGGTCACCAACTTTTTCTGAGTCAAGATCACTTTCACAGTCAAAAAGCAAGCCGAGATCTACCGCTCAGATTTATTTTAAATATGACTGAAAAATGTAATATGAACCTAATAAAAACAGTTCTGTAGGAATTAGGTTTGTGTAGCAGGCCTGATACATTATCACAACATATTGGCTATATGTCTGGCCTGACAATATTGTTCTTCTCAGACCATATTATATTTCAAAACTGGAACTTTGATAACAAAATAGATCAGTTGGTGTAGCACTTTCGAGGCACAGCAGAGCATAAATTGAAATAATTAGAAAATAATGAAATTCGCTTTTTTATTTTACTGGACTGATTGTACCTGTATCTGATGGTCAAGGTGCTTTCAAGACAACTGGGAACTCGGGAAAAAAACGAGGAAAAATTATGACGTCAGTGATCTTCAGGTCAGAAAGTTGTAGCTCTAGAAAGATGACCGTTCAAAACAATTATTCCCAGTCCGATCTCGTTTTTTTCCCAAGTTCCCAGTTGTCTTGAACGCACTGAAGTCGGAAGTCGGAGATGTCTGAGTTCCCAGTTCCCAGTTGTTTTGAACACAGCATTAGTGTCAGCAGATGGAGGGAGAGAGCAGCAGAGGGTCCGCCTCTCACGGTCCCTGCTCTCTCCTTCCTTTCCTCCGGTGAGACTGACCAGAGAGATGGGACACCTTCTTCCACCTGATGGCGAAACTCGAGTAGCTCAGCATCTGCCTCATGCACAAATTCATGTTGTTCCTATGACCAGAGAAAGTGAAATATTCCTCGACATTAAAATAGACACGATGAGCTGCTAATAATAAAAACACAGGGCTATCGAAACACTTGGCTACTAATTCATTGCAGCTGCAGCTCGAGTGGTAGTGCAGAGAAGCACACAACAGTGTTGACAGTGCTGAATAAAAACTTAAACAGCAGCTCTTTGCTGTATTCTTTGACAGTCTCTCTCTGGTCATGGGTTTTAGAAGTTATGAAATCTCATGTAGGCTAGTATCAAACTTTTCTGGAAGCTGTAGGCATGATGATTTGAGCCAGCGCAGTAGGTGTGCTCAATTTAGCCACAAATCTCCCGGTCCGCCGGGTAGGTGAAGTTTGTCTTTTCAGACAAATTAAAAAGTTCAAAATGGGAACACTTTGCCTATCCGGTGCGCAGGGATTCTGAATCAAGTGCACATACCGCCAACAAAATAAAATAAATACAAATAAAGGAGCGCAGGCCTTCATCGTTGGCTTTTCTACAGAAATATTTGGTGATCGACTAGGACCCTATACACCTCCGGTCCCCCTTTCAACCCTTAGCCGTCAGTGCTAAGCTAGTAATCCCTGCCATTATATATAGCACTCTCAGGAGCCGTTGACAGGCCATTTTATCTGCCCCACGAAGCCACATAAATCACACAGAGCTTCTACTTTCTCACCCGCCGCTCCGGGAGACCCACGAAGCCGCACACACACACACACAGACACACACACAGACACAGACACACACAGACAGACACACACACACAGACACCACCGCCGCCGATTAATGATTTTCCAACCGTCCGAAACAAACATCATGACAGCAGACACGGGTTGTCTACTAACTCCCGACACTGCCAACATGCCATGTTTCCACTGTTGGGCTGAGCATGCACACACTCAGACATGGGTCCCCTGTTGTGTGTGGTTAGGGTAAAAGACTGGCTAGAAGATCTCATAGAGGGTGTTAAGTCATATAGTAATTATAATATATAATAGTAATTACAAATACTTCATAATGTGTTTCTCTCTCCCTTCTATTTCTCTGTCGGGTATGAAGTTCCTCAGGCAGGAGGAAATATTTTATTGTTTTTGCACCGGGCACACTGTCGGGGTGGGCACCAACTCAAATTCCCAATTTACTACCCGCACCAAATTGCCAAGGAATGAGAATTTGGAGTTGAGTTGGGAGAAAAATTTACAAGCATATTATATTCACAACATGTGGGGACATCTACTGCCATAATTTACTGAAATAGAGAAGTGTTACAGTTCACTTTATAACTTTATATCTCCTCCGGGGCCCGCTGGGTGGCTGGGGGCCTCTTACTCAACATATACAGGCATATACACCACTGTTTCTACACTGTTCTACAACTCATTCATCACAACTACCAGTTCCTAATGAATGTGTTGTGTATATGCTGAATGTTTGAACGACAAACTCCAGATTATATCTCAAGTCAATTAGCTGTTTGTCTGTATGACTTGGATCCAAATAAGATCACTTGAGCGAAGTCAGAGTTTCCTCAATTGATTTATGCGCAGCTAGTTTCCTCAATTAAGTTATGTGCCATGTTCAGTTACTGCCTGGTCTGGTAGTTTTCACACTATGCTTGATAATGGCTGGTGAGGGACATTAGGGAGGGGAAAAGCAGCAGTTAGTAAACATCTCTCCACTGTAAAAATAAAAGTATATTTGGATCAACCTCAAAATTACTGGTCACAAGTAAATGAGTTAGGTTTCCTCAATTCAAAAGTACTACATTTGTTGAAACCAAATGTATGACTCAATGCCAACTGTTTTAATCGATTATTACCAAACCTATATTTCAAGTTGCAACTTATTTCTTTCAACACTTAACTTACGACATGACATAACTTACGACAACGACATTCGCTCTCATGGATGGGGAAAAAAGAACAAACACGCTCCCAATAAGCCACGCCTCCAACTCTTCTGATAGGCTACATTGCCCCCACCGCTATTCAATGTGCATGTGCATGAGGTGTTGAAAGCAATTTAGAAGCTTTCATTCAATTCAAAAAATGGATCTGTTGAATATGTTATTTGATTTCAGACAAATTTAACATAATAAGTTGAACGAACCAAAGCGAAATGTTCAATTATTCCAATCAGTAAAAGCACTTCAGATGAACAACAGCGTCGCCCCACTGTTTACAGCAGGGGTGTCAAACTCATTTTAGCTCAGGGGCCACATGGAGGAAAATCTATTCCCAAGTGGGCCGGACCGGAAAAATCATGGTATATATAACTTAAAAACAACAACTTCAGATTGTTTTCTTTGTTTAAAATACGATCAACATACAACATAAAGCTGGAGCCTGAGGACAGTGTGTGTCCAAAATAGTACAAGCCAAACATCACTATTAATCATAAAACACGTCAAGTTTATTTGAAAATTCTAAAGAAAAAGAACACACAAACACACAATGCCTCAGTGATTAACAGAACTGTTTCACAGATCACAGAACTATATCAGGGTGTCATTTCTCAGGCAGAAATGTAGATAAAAATAATGAAATCCTGTTCCCCAAACAAGTGCAAGAACCACAGAGTCAAGAATAGGTTAAATATACAAATAAAATAAAATCAATTAAAAACAATAGCACATCAACATAAAAACATATAAACATAAAGCTGGAGCCTGAGGACAGTGTCCAAAAGCACAACATCACTATTAATCATAAAACACCTCAAGTTATTTGAAAGTTCTGAGGACAAAGAACACACAAACACACAATGCCTCAGTGATTAACAGAACTGTTTTCACAGATCACAGAACTATATCAGGGTGTCATTTCTCAGGCAGAAATTTAGATAAAAATAATGAATCCTGTTCCCCAAACAAGTGCAAGAACCACAGAGTCAAGAATAGGTTAAATATACAAATAAATAAAATCAATTAAAAACAATAGCACATCAACATAAAAACATATAAACACATAAAGCTGGAGCCTGAGGACAGTGTCCAAAAGCACAACATCACTATTAATCATAAAACACCTCAAGTTATTTTGAAAGTTCTGAGGACAAAGAACACACAAACACACAATGCCTCAGTGATTAACAGAACTGTTTCACAGATCACAGAACTATATCAGGGTGTCATTTCTCAGGCAGAAATTTAGATAAAAAATAATGAAATCCTGTTCCCCAAACAAGTGCAAGAACCACAGAGTCAAGAATAGGTTAAATATACAAATAAAATAAAATCAATTAAAACAATAGCACATCAACATAAAAACATATAAACATAAAGCTGGAGCCTGAGGACAGTGTCCAAAAGCACAACATCACTATTAATCATAAAACACTCAAGTTATTTGAAAGTTCTGAGGACAAAGAACACACAAACACACAATGCCTCAGTGATTCACAGAAGTATATCACAGATCACAGAACTATATCAGGGGTGTCATTTCTCAGGCAGAAATGTAGATAAAAATAATGAATCCTGTTCCCCAAACAAGTGCAAGAACCACAGAGTCAAGAATAGGTTTTAAATATACAAATAAAATCAATTAAAAACAATAGCACATCAACATAAAAACATAAAACATAAATCTGAAAGCGTTGCTCAAACTCCCGTAACAGTCCCGTTATTTTATCTTTGAACCGCTTCATGTCTGCCACATGTTGGGGTCGCGCACACATTTTTCAGACAGGGGAAGTGAGCTGCATCACCACCGGCAAGTTGCGTCTCCCACAATGACAGCTTCAACTTGAAAGAACATATGCTGTCATAATACTGCGTGACAACTTTGTTGCGCCCTTGCAGCTGTTTGTTCAAGTTATTCAGGTGCTCTGTAACATCCACCATAAATGCAAGGTCCTGGATCCATTCTGCGGAATGAAATTCTAACACTGGTTTGCCCTTTTCTTCCATGAACTGTTCAATTTCATCTCGTAAATCAAAGAAACGCCTCAGCACAGCACCTCGGCTTAACCATCTTACCTCAGTGTGGTATGGCAGGCCATAGATGTGGTCTTTCTCTCTGAGAAGGCTGTCAAACTGCCGGTGATTCAGGCTTCTGGATCGGATGAAATTAACAGTTTGGATGACCACCTTCATGACGTTATCCATCTTTAATGACTTGCAACACAAGCCTCCCTGGTGCAAAATACAGTGAAAAGTCAAAAAATCACGTCCTCCATTTGCAGATTGCACTTTCTCTCTGAACTTTGTCACAACGCCTGCTTTTTTTCCCGATCATTGAGGGAGCACCATCTGTAGCCAGGCTGACAGCGCGGGACCAGTCCACTCCGACCCTGTCCAGCGCGCCGACGAGTGCGGTAAAATATCATCAGCTGCTGTCGTTGTATCTGTCATCGGCACCAAATCCACGAACTCCTCGGTGACGGTCAATGTGTCATCAACTCCGCGGATGAAAATGGTCAGTTGTGCAACATCTGTAATGTCCGTGCTTTCATCAATTGCAACCGAAAAACGCAATAAATGACTTTACTTTTTGCTTCAACTGGCTGTCCAAATCCACTGAAAGATCGGAAATCCTGTCTGCAACTGTGTGTTTCTTGTCAGGCTGATATTTGCAAAAGCCTGCCGCTTTTTCAGGGCACACAATCTCCGCTGCCTTCATCATGCATGTTTTTACAAATTCACCCTCACTAAATGGTTTTGAAGCCACTGCGATTTCATTAGCAATGAGGTAGCTAGCTTTCACTGCAGCGTCACTGATGTCTCGGCTGTGAGTAAACACAGACTGCTGTTTCTTCAGACCCGCCAACAGTTCATTCACCTTCTCTCATCTCCGCTGTCCTTGAAAGTTGTCATATTTGTCGGCATGAAGACTCACATAGTGGCGACGAAGGTTATATTCTTTCAGCACTGCAACATGCTCTGAACACACCAAACATACAGCTTTCCCATTCAATTCCGTGAATAAATAGGATGACCATTTTTCTTGGAACACTCTGCACTCTGCGTCCACTTTTCTCTTTTTTTGACAGAGACATATTGGGGCAATGAGGGTGCCAAAGCACATAATGTTAAAAGTAGAAGCCGTAATAAATATCGCGGGCAAAACAAAGTAGCTCATTGGCTGCACGTGCTTGACCTACTTGCTCTGCCCCGGTATAAACAATTTGCTTTGCTTAACACAATTGCTATTGCGCCCATCCAGTGGACGCAATTGGAACAGCAGTTTATTTTATTTGAAAATTGCAGCGCATTTTTATACTTAAAAAAAAAAAAAAAAAAAAAAAAAAAAAAAAATTTCTAAATCATCTCGCGGGCCGGATTAAACCCGTTTTGCGGCCTGATCCGGCCCGCGTGCCGTACGTTTGACACCCCTGGTTTACAGTGTTCTAAAATACAGAGAAGACCTAGAGGGCCAAAGTGTTTGTCATGACTGGAAAACTGTTCAGTCAGAAACACAGCTGAAACATAACACACTTCCCTAGAAACACACAGCAGCCCATTACAATGGAACAAACAATTACAGCTGTGTGTGTGTGTGTGTGTGTAAAAGAGAGTGAAAGGGAGGTATGTGTGTGTATTTCCTCAACAATGACAGAATCAATTCTCTAAAACGCTCTAAAACTCTGGCTACAATTTCAGAGACAGGCACCCGCCCAGCCGCCTCGGTAACCGGCGGTAACCGTGAAGTGGCTGCCGTCATTGTAACCATAAACCGCATGCGGCTGCATAAATTGATGAGAGGCACCTCCAGCTCCTCTGAAGACTTCAGCAGACCTCATACACTATCATTAGCCTGGATTCAACATCTACACAGTGTGTTCAAAATGGCACCCTATTCTCGATATAGTGCACAGCTTTTGACCAGGGCCAACATAGGGCTCTGGTCAAAAGTAGTGGACTTGGGAATAGGGTGCCATTATGGACACATACTATGCATCCAACCCAATAGCCTGGGTTAAATCCAGGCTAATATTACGTCACAAGTAGTGCACTATATAAGGAATAGGATGCCTTATAAGACAGACATGAAATCATCTGTAGAAGCATTAAAGGGGAATTACAAACAAAATATATACGTCCCATCTGCAGGCGCTACATGCTGGGTGGAGCTCTTCCCTCAACAGAGGAACAGGTGCCCAGAAAGGGGTGGGGTGTGGTGGGTACCTGCGGGGCTGCTGAGGGATGGCTGGGTTAGGTAAACCCTCCATGGGCAGGGATAGGGGAATGTGATGAGTGACAGTAACGAGTCATGCCTAGGTTCATTCAGGGTTAGGAGACGCCTCCACATGAACCTAATATAATATTAGTGAGAATAGAGATGGTTACTTACCGAGTGTGTGTTTATGTGTGTTTATCAATGCCGGTCAGTGTGTGTGTGCGACTGCATGTGTGAGGCATGAGTGCATGACACACATGCCTGTGTATATTAATCAAGGTATAATGTGTGTGTATGCCAGTCCCTTGGAACGTGCCAGTCTGTGAGCATGTTCATTTTTCTGAGATGATTCCCACCAACTGTGTCCTACTGTGTAGTGTGTGTTGATACTGTACTCAGTTCATCAGGCACACATCTTAGAGATGGCGCCGGAGAAGATGGCTGCCATTTTACATCCCTCTAACCAATTGTACTATTATGTGTGTTTTTTTTGCGTTATTTGTAATTTATTCTGTACATAATGTTTCTGCCATCATCTCTTATAACCAAAAATAGCTTCTGGATATCAGGACAGCGATTACTCACCTCGTATTGGACGAAGATTTTTTCTTCAACAAGTCGGACACGAAGGATATCCTACAGACACCCGACAAGGCCCAATTCCCCTTCATTCGCAGGAGAAAGAGACGGAGATATCGTGGACGTAGGTCGGGGTGCCTTGTAAGGATCCGACGGCGAGCGAGTAAACTGCCTCTTCCATCAATCCTATTAGCCAATCTTCAATCATTTGAAAATAAATTAGATGACGGTTATCCTACCAACGGGCCATTAAAAACTGTAATATCTTATGTTTCACCGAGTCGTGGCTGAACGATGACAACATACAGCTAGCGGGCTATACGCTACATCGGCAGGATAGAACGGCTGACTCCGGTAAGACAAGGGGTGGCGGTCTGTGTATATTTGTAAACAACAGCTGTTGCACAAAATCAAATACTAAGGAAGTCTCGAGGTTTTGCTCGCCTGAGGTAGAGAATCTTATGATAAGCTGTAGACCACACTATTTACCAAGAGAGTTTTCATCTATATTTTTCATAGCTGTCTATTTACCACCACAAACCAATGCTGGCATTAAGATTGCACTCAATGAGCTGTATAAGGCCATAACTACACAGGAAAAACACTCCTCCAGAGGCAGCGCTCCTAGTAGCCGGGGACTTTAATGCAGGGAAACTTAAATCCGTTCTACCTAATTTCTTCCAGCATGTTAAATGTGCAACCAGAGAAAAAAAAACTCTAGACCACCTTTACTCCACACACAGAGACGCATACAAAGCTCTCCCTTGCCCTCCATTTGGCAAATCTGACCATAACTCTATCCTCCTGATTCCTGCTTATAAGCAAAAACTAAAGCAGGAAGCACCAGTGACTCGGTTAATAAAAAAGTGGTCAAATGACGCAGATGCTAAGCTACAGGACTGTTTTGCTAGCACAGACTGGAACATGTTCCGGGATTCTTCAGATAGCATTGAGGAGTACACCACATCAGTCACTGGCTTCATCAATAAGTGCATCGATGACGTCGTCCCCACAGTGACCGTACGTACATACCCCAACCAGAAGCCATGGATTACAGGCAACATCCCGCACTAAAGGGTAGAGCTGCCGCTTTCAAGGAGCGGGACTCTAACCCGGGACGGTTTTATAAGAAATCCCGCTATGCCCTCCGACGAACCATCAAACAGGGAAAGAGTCAATACAGGACTAAGATTGAATCGTACTACACCGGCTCTGATGCTCGTCGGATGTGGCATGGCTTGAAAACTATTACAGACTACAAAGGGAAGCACTCCCGCGAGCTGCCCAGTGACACAAGCCTACCAGACGAGCTAAACCACTTCTATTCTCGCTTCGAGGCAAGCAACACTGAAGCATGCATGAGAGCACCAGCTGTTCCGGATGACTATGTGATCACGCTCTCTGTAGCCGATGTGAGTAAGACTTTTAAGCAGGTCAACATTCACAAGGCCGCAGGGCCAGATGGATTACCAGGACGTGTACTCCGAGCATGTGCTGACCAACTGGCAAGTGTCTTCACCGACATTTTCATCATGTCCCTGACTGAGTCTGTAATACCAGCATGTTACAAGCAGACCACCATAGTCCCCGTGCCCAAGGACACTAAGATAACCTGCCTAAATGACTACCGACCTGTAGCACTGACGTCTGTACCCATGAAGTGCTTTGAAAGGCTGGTCATGGCTCAGATCAACACCATTATCCCAGAAACCCTAGACCCACTCCAATTTGCATACCGCCCCAACAGATCCACAGATGATGCAATCTCTATTGCACTCCACACTGCCCTTTCCCACCTGGACAAGAGGAACACCTACGTGAGAATGCTATTAATTGACTACAGCTCAGCTTTCAACACCATAGTGCCCTCAAAGCTCATCACTAAGCTAAGGATCCTGGGACTTAACACCTCCCTCTGCAACTGGATCCTGGACTTCCTGACGGGCAGCCCCCAGGTGGTAAGGGTAGGTAACAACACATCTGCCACGCTGATCCTCAACACGGGGGCCCCTCAGGGGTGCGTGCTCAGTCCCCTCCTATACTCCCTGTTCACCCATGACTCCATGGCCAGGCACGACTCCAACACCATCATTAAGTTTGCCGACGACACAACAGTGGTAGGCCTGATCACCGACAACGATGAGACAGCCTATAGGGAGGAGGTCAGAGACCTGGCCGTGTGGTGCCAGGTAAACAACCTCTCCCTCAACGTGCGTACGGCCCAGTACATCACTGGGGCCAAGCTTCCTGCCATCCAGGACCTCTATACCAGGCGGTGTCAGAGGAAGGGCCCTCAAAATTGTCAAAGACCTCCAGCCACCCTAGTCATAGACTGTCTCTCTGCTACCGCAAGCGGTAACCAGAGCGCCAAGTCTAGGTCCAAAGGCTTCTCAACGCTTCCTACCCCCAGCCATAAGACTCCTGTTCTGAACAGCTAATCATGGCTACCCGGACTATTTGCACTGCCCCCCCACCCCCACCCCCACCCCCATCTTTCTACGCGTGCTGCTACTCTGTTAATTATTTATGCATAGTCACTTTAACTCCTACTCACATGTACATATTACCTCAACTACCTCAACTATCCGGTGCCCCCGCACATTGACTCTGCACCGGTCTTACCCCCTGTATATAGGCCTCCCTACTGTTATTTTATTTTACTTCTGCTCTTTTTTTTCTCAAACACTTTTTTGTGGTTGTTTTTATTTTACTTTTTTATAAAAAAGAAATGCATTGTTGGTTAGGGCTGTAAGTAAGCATTTCACGGTAAAATGTCTACACCTGTTGTATTCGGCGCATGTAGCAAATAAAATTGTGATTTGCATTTGATTTGAGAGGTCATCATCTCTGGGATAGTATGGGGACCAGGTTTGACATGACTGGGGCAGTGGGGGGAAAAGAGGGAGGGGGGAAAAATCTCTGTCCAATCTGTCCTCACACACAGAGACAGAGAGAGAAAGAGAGAGAGAGAGGAGAGAGAGAGAGAGAGAGATAGAGAATAGAGAGAGAGAGAGCTTATTTGAGCTGTTCTTGCCATAATATGGACTTGGTCTTTTTTTTACCAAATAGGGCTATCTTCTGTATCCCCCCCCCCCCCCCCCCCATCCCCCCCCCCCACCCCCCCCCCCTCCCCCCACCTTGTCACAACACAACTGATTGGCTCAAACGCATTAACAAGGAAATAAATTCCACAAATTAACTTTTAAGAAGGCACACCTGTTAATTGAAATGCTTTCCAGGTGACTACCTCATGAAGCTGGTTTGAGAGAATGCCAATAGTGTGCAAAGCTTTCATCAATGCAAGGGTGGCTATTTGAAATATATTTTGATTTGTTTAACACTTTTAACACTGGTTACTACATGATTCCATATGTGTTTATTTCATATTTTTTTCTACAATGTAAACATTTTTTAATAGAAAGAAAAAACCTTGAATGAGTAGGTGTGTCCAAAACTTTGACGTGGTACTTGTTATATACACTGCTCAAAAAATAAAGGGAACAACTTAAACAACACAATGTAACTCCAAGTCAATCCCACACTTCTGTGAAATCAAACTGTCCACTTTAGGAAGCAACACTGATTGACAATAAATTTCACCATCCTGTTGTGCAAATGGAATAGACACCAGGTGGAAAATTATAGGCATTAGCAAGACCACCCACAATAAGAAGTGGTTTCTGCAGGTGGTGACCACAGACCACTTCTCATTCCTATGCTTCCCTGGCTGATGTTTTGGTAA
>JAGTTL010000643.1:0-33073 GCA_036851935.1 Coregonus suidteri | reverse complement strand
TTAACTCTAAAATGTTTATCATGTACATTTTTTTACCCATTAATGCATTTCATTTCTTTACTGCACGGAACCAACGCCCGATCACACAAACCATATTGGATTGTGGAAACAAAATTCAACTTCACCTTTGGTCCCATTTCTGTAAACCCGTCTACACATACAGTTGATGCAAGTTGAAAAACCCAAAAACGTATGCACCACAAGAACTCACTGCAACTGCCTCTGAACCCTAATGCTGCAAGCAAAACAGCGTTCCATTGGAAATAAATGTACTTCTGTGTCCCAAAAAAGCAATGCGCTGTCGGTCTGATCGAGGGTAAGCGCCTTTCGCACGGACCCTTTTTTAAGCGAAAAACAAAAACACTAAAACACAGTACAGTCAATGGGTGTTGTTAAGAAGGGAACTTTTTTGTCAAAATTGCTTTTGGTTAGGTTTCTGAAAATTTTCCAGCAGTAAATAAGGGACCCGGGTTTAGGAGAATTGGGTTTAAAGGGTTGGGAAAAAGGGTTGGGGTTAGCTAAAACAATTTTGACGTAAATTTGACAAACTGTATCCTATCTAGACTGCCTAGTAAAGTTTTCGCCTTATCATAAACCCCCCTTTTACATGCAGAAGACCTGTGCCCTACCCAAAAAATCAGAAAAAATTTACCCCCAAATTTACCAGACTGTTTTTCTTTTGCTGCAAATTTCGTGCGCATGTCGCGGGCCCCTTGCAGCCGCTATTTTTTTTGGTTTGTAAAAAAAAGATGTACAGCTAAAGTTACCTGATGACTTGCCCACGGATGCCCTAAAATTATTTATTTTTTTTTAATTTAAACCTTTTTATTTAACTAGCAAGTCATTTAAGAACAAATTTTTTTTCAATGATGGCCAAAAAAGGGCAAAAGGCCTCCGCGGGGAGGGGGAAAAAAATTAAAAAAGTGGACAAAACACAAACATCACGACAAGAGACACCAAACCTACATAAAGGAGACCGAAGCATCAACACTCAGGCAGCAAAAAACATGACAAAAACCCGCATGGTTCAACACAACATGACTTTAACATGGTAGCAACATGACAACAACCCCCCCCAAAAAACCAACCCCAACATGGCAGCAGCACAAAATGGGGCAAACATATTAGGCAAAAACAACGACAAAGGGCAAGAAGGTAGAGAAATACATCACGAAAAAGGGAAAAGGGTACCAAAGGACGCTTTAAAGGTAGGGTTTGATTTTGGGGTTTTGTGTGTGGAGAGAGGAGTTGGAGAGGGGATTAAAATGGGAAGTCGTTTTGCTGGCCCGGTCCCCGATGAGTGGAGTCAACCCAATGACCAAAAAGTTCAAACTCTGCTCACCCGGGACCGGGACTGCAAATGAAAAAGCACAGCGAGAGGAGGGTGGGGAAGGAGAGTGTGAGGCATGTTTGTAAAATTATCTGAAAAGTACTATGGTTACATGTTTCAAACATTGTTTGGACGTTTAAAAGCTCTTTGTTTCCATAGAGCCAGCACTTTTTTCCTATAGTCACACTCATTTAGAATGTTTGAAGTTTTAACATATTTAAAAGCTGTGTGTGTGTGTGTGGGGTGTGGGGAGGGGTGTGTCGAAAAGTGTTAAACTTCAGGAATTGATAAGAGGGAGGGCCTACTTAAAATTAGGGGGTTTAATAGCGTATTACAGTATTTTTTGTGTTGTTTATGGTAAAAATGTTTTTTAAAAACTTTCAAATTTTTGGTTTCTGTCCCCAAAACGCATTGATCCTGCAATCAATGCACAGTTTTTTTAAATGGAAAAAGCTTTTTAGGCCAAATTTGAGAAAAATTAAAAAAATTGCATTAAACAGCCATTAACTCTATTTTATTGTAATCGTTGACCCCCTAATTTTTGTGCAGGGGTAGGGGGATATCTTTTTTTTTGAATGGGGGCGCGCGTGAGGGTTCTCCCCAAAGGGGTTCACGGAACAGCAGCCCCAGAAGTTAATCTTGAAAGAATCTTCACTCAACACGAGAAGGGTTTTCCACCACGTTGGGGAAAATTTCTATGTAGCCCACAAGAAACATCCACATTAATAATCTATTGCCATTGTGGATGGAAAAACCCCTTTTAACATGGAAATACAAATTAACAAGGAAAAAAAAACAGTACTCTCCACTTACTGCAGATGGAATTTCTAGTATTAATATTGAAATATTGTGTAAACACTTTTGATTAGCTTGTGATCAATTGTTTTTGTTTTTTTTGTCCTTGGTGACACAGGTGTGACCACTGTGCTCCTATAGACTTTTCATATCAGGCCCCTAAATCTCTGCCGAAGGGGGCCTACGCCACGGCCAGGATTGGTTCTCGGGGTGT
The DNA here is from genome assembly GCA_036851935.1 of Coregonus suidteri. Classification (NCBI taxonomy): domain Eukaryota; kingdom Metazoa; phylum Chordata; class Actinopteri; order Salmoniformes; family Salmonidae; genus Coregonus; species Coregonus suidteri. The sequence continues at coordinate 30,734 of JAGTTL010000643.1, read as the reverse complement.
GCACGCCTTTGTTTCTCTCCCCTACGAATTTGCTACCGTCAAAATTCCCAAAAGAGGCGGGGCTGGGACGGCAAAGTTGGTAAAGCAATAACCAGGGCCCCCACATGACCACTGACAGTCCCGTATTGCTGTTCTTTAAAAATTGAGTGCACATGCTCTTGCTTTGAGAACACTGCACTTTATCATTGTACTGTACTCACAAACCCAAAAGGCCCAAAAAAGGCCCTTAAACAGCTTCTCCCCCCAACCATAAGACTGCTGATAAATTAATAAAATGGCCTCCCGGACTTTTGCTTGACCCATTTTCTTAACTCATTGTTGGTTAAAGGGCTTGTAAGAAGCATTTCTTTTAACGTCTACCCCTTTTTGTATTCGGTGCATGTGAAAAAAAAAATTTGATTTGGTTAATAGCATTTTTAATTTAGTGAGAATAAGAGGATGGTAGAACAAGTGAAAAACAGCTGTCAAGAAAAATAAAATCAAACAACGTCACCTTCGGTGATTCAGATTTACAGCCCCGGCTTTGCAGGATAAATGTAAAGGAAAAGCGAAAAACCCCTAGAAGCATAGAAATAGAAAATTAATTCGAGAAAGGCTCTCGAATCTCGAAGTGTTTGCCTGAAATCCATGTTGGATATTGATCTAAAGCGGTACCTTTATGAAAGAAGGGAGGGGTGAAAAAAAGGGATAAAAAAAAAAGGAAGAGGGTGCTTCAAAGCAGAGGGGGAAAGGACAAAGGACTGTGATCTCTCAAATAGGAGATGGTTGATACAGTTACGTGCCCTTAAAAATTCATACCCCTTTACTTATTCCACATTTTGTGTTACAGCCTGAATTCAAAAAATTAAAAAATTTTTTTTTCTCACCGATGTAACCAATACCCCAAAAAGGCAAAGTGAAACATGTTTTTTGACTTTTTTTCAAATGTATTGAAAATGAAATACGAAAAAACTAATTTACATACAGTGGGGGGAAGAAGTATTTTATACATGCTGATTTTGCAGTTTTCCCCACTTAAAGTATGAGGTCTGAATTTTTTTCATAGGTACACTGAAAGTGAGAACGGAACTATAAAAAATCCAAAAATCACTTGTATGATTTTTAAGAAATTTAAATTTGGGATTTTTTTGCATGACATAAGTATTTGATCTCAGGAAAAAGCAGAACTTAATATTTTGGACAGAAACCTTTTTTTGCAATTACAGGGGTCATACTTTCCTGTAGGTCTTGACCAGGTTTTCCCACACTGCGCAGGGGTTTTGGCCCACTCCCCCATACAGACCTTCTCCCGACCTTCAGGTTTCGGGGCTTTGCGGGGAATACGGACTTCAGCTCCCTCCAAATTTTCTTTTGGGTTAGGTCTGGAGAGGCTAGGCCACTCCAGGACCTTGAGATCTTTTACGGACCCAACCTTATTTTCCCCTGGCGGGTTTTTTGGGGTTTCGGGCCCAACCCCATTTAAATTTTAGGGAAGGGGGTTGTTGGCCCAAAGATCTCGCGATACAGGCCCCCATCCATCCCCCTCAATCGGTGCAGGTCCTTTCCCCCTTTTCAGAAAAGCACCCAAAGAAATGTTTCCACCTCCATGCTTCACGGTTGGGAGGTGTTTTTGGGGGTTGTATATCCTTCTTCCCCCCAAACAGGCGAGGGGGTTTTAAAAAAAAGCTCTATTTTGTTCATCAACCACATGCCTTCCCCCATTCCTCCCCTGGATCATCCGATGGTCATTGGAAACTTCAGAGGGCCGGACATCGCGGGCTTGAGCAGGGGGCCCTTGCGTGCGCTGCGGATTTAATCCATGACGGGTAGTGGTTACTAAGGGTTTTCTTTGAGATGTGGTCCCAGCTTTTTTCAGGTCATTGACCAGGTCTGCCGGTAGTTCGGGCTGCCCCCTCACCTTCTCATGATCTTTGATCCCCCAAAGGTGAGATCTTGCAGGGAGCCCCAGACCGGGGGTGTTTACCGTCATTTTGAATTCTTCCATTTTCTAATAATTGCGAAAAAGTTTTTGCCTTCTCCCCAAAGCTGCTTGCAGCCCTGTAGGCCATCCCACCTTGGCGGTCTAAAATTTTTTCCCGATGCCTTTCAAGCTTTTGGGTTTTGGCCTTTGGGAGAGGTTGGGTTGTTGAGTGGTGGACGGTTTTTTATACAGGTAAGATTCAAACAGGTGCAGTTAATACAGGTAATGGGGGGAGAACAGGGGGTTTTTCTTAAAAAAAAACTAAACATGTCTGTGGACCCGGAATTTTTACTGGTTGGTGGTGTAAAATATTGAGCAATAAAATGCAAAAAATTTTTAAAATCTTTCAATGTGATTTTCGGGTTTTTTGTTGAAGTGTACTTGATAAAAATTACAGCCCTTACTGCTTTGCAATGGAAAACGCAAAAGGGCAGGTAAAAAATACTTGTTCCCCCCACTGAAATATTCACCCCCCCTGAGTCATACATTTTAGAATCACCTTTGGGAGCGAAAACAGCTGTGAGTTTTCTGTTAAATCGCTAAAAGGGTTTGACACCGAATTTTACAAAATTGCAATATTTTTTTAAATTCTTCAAGCTTGCGTTGGTGTTTTTCATTTCTAACAGAAATTTTTTAAGCTTGCCATAATGCAAATGATTTAAGTCAAACTGTAAATAGGCCACCAGGAACATTCAATGTCTCTTTGGAGGGAACTTTGATATTTTGGGCCCTTTTGTTTTAGGTTATTTTGCTGGGCGGTGAAATTCATCTTTCCGTGTTTGTTGGAAAGCGACTGAACCAGGTTTTTCCTCTAGGATTTTTCCTGTGCTTAGCTCATTCCATTTATTTTTATCCCATTAAAATCCCTAGTCCTTCCGATGAAAGCTCCCAAACATGATGCAGCCGCATAGCTTGAAAAATTGAAGGTGGTTTTGGGGTGAGGGTTTTTGGGTTGGTTTTGCCCCAAACAAACCTTTTGTTTCAGACAAAAATTTCATTTCTTTCCCACATTCTTTGCATTTTTTCTTTAAAGGCCTTTTTCCCAAAAGGATCATGTTTTGGAATATTTTTATTCTGTCATTTTCCCTTTTTCCTCTGCATTTAGGTTAGTTATGGAAAAATACAATTTTGTTGACCACCCTCAGTTTTCTCCTATCCAGCCTTTAAAACTTAACTTTTTAAAGTCCCCATTGGCCCGGGTGAAACCCTAAAGGGTTTCCTTCCTCCCCGGAAAACTGGTAGAAGGACCCCTGTATTTTTTGTAGTGACTAGGGTATTAATACACCATCCAAAGTGTAATTAATCTTCACCATGCTAAAGGTATTTAAAATTCAATTCAATGTCTTTTTTTTTACCAAAAGGGTCCCTTCTTTGGAGGCTTTTGGGAAAAAACCTCCCTGGTTTTTGGGGTGAATCTTGTTTGAAATTCATGGGCTGGGGGAGCTACAGAAAATTGTATGTGTGGGTACAGAGTGAGGTAGTCATTTAAAAACATGTTTGACCTATTTTTGCAACAGAGTGAGTCCTGAACTTATTTCTTTTGAAGACATTTTTACTTTGAATTGTTTTTGGGTTTTCCATAACAAAGGGGTTTAATACTTATGACTCAAAACTTTTAGCTTTTATTTTTTTTTATTCTAAAACATAATTACTTTGAATTATGGAGTATTGTGTGTGTGAGGCCAAGAAAAAATCCAAATTTTAAACAATTTTAATTCAGCGTAACCCTAAAACTGGAAAAAATGAAGGGGTGGAAACTTTTGAAGGCACTGAAACCAAAGGGGAAAAATGGACACCAGGGGCATTTGACAGGCAGCCCAATTCGATATTTTCCCCATAGTTTTTCTTTTTACCAATCAATCAGCTCTGAAAAAGATTGAGTGGGAAAAATCTGATGTGTGGTCAAAAAACCAATTGTGGAAAAAAAGATCAGAATTTGGGCTGCCTTCTAAAAGCGCCCGCATTCAGATTTTAATTTTCTGAGTCCCAATTTTGATTTCAGCTCATTCCTTTCCCAAACTAAAAATTACACTTTTCTCCACAGCTCACAACTCAGAGAAGTGTGTGACAGTGATGGGGTGCTTTTACTTCGAAAACTATTACTAATGAACGGTTGAAACCCAAACCATACCCTCCCATAATACAGATTCGACAAGTGGGGCCCAATTAGAATGGGTTCTGAAGACTTAAAAGAGATTCAACCCCATGGGGACCTCCAAGGTTTGCATTAAATCCAATTGTTTTAAAATAAAACCTCATAAGGTTTAACAGGAAATTTAGAGTTATAAAAATTTTGGGCATAATCAATTACGTGAAATAGCTATGACAACAGATGCTCCTTTTTAAAACCCAAAGAATGATTTCAAAAAGTACGGGATCTGGTATTGCTTTTAGTAGCTTTAGCTGTGGAGAGTATGGAAAAAAAACACAAGATCTAGTAACAATCAAACACTTGAAGGATCAGTTAGCCCTTTAAGAGTATACCTTGGTTGGGAGTGTCTCTATTGTATTACAATCAGTAAAAATTACAACCAAACTCTGGTATTTTATTCTCTCCTCAAAAGAAAAGGAGCATCCGCATGAAAAAGAACTGCTACGCCGTTCTGTGGCAAACTCGCTCAAACAAACACCAAGGGCCAAGGTGGATGCCCACCATCTCCAAGAGTGCCCCCTTGACCCCAAAAGGCCAAGCAGAGGTCAAAACCCCAGCAGAACAAGAAGACCCTTTAAAAAGCGTCACAAAATCGACCTAGTCCCCCGGGTTTTGTTCCCGTGCTTTCGGCGTTTTAACCCGGCTACTGGGCCCCCTACCCGAGAGAACCCATATAAAGGACTGGTCCCGCCAAATGAATAAAAAATTCACTTTGCAAGGAGACAGGGCTCCTTTACCAGGGACCCCGGCGATGATTGTGTGCTTTTTGTGTGTGAGTTGGCTACATAGACCGTGGGATACCTGGAGTCGTATGGTTGCTTTTTTTTTTAGGGGATTTATACAAAGGGGATACCCAGGTAAAGATGAAATTCTGTTGAATTTTATTTTTTTGAGAGTTTTTACTTTAAAAAGGTTAACACTTAACTTGATTGTTGTTTTTAAATGCTGTAAGGATCTTTTATTTACATAAATAAAGAAACCACTGGTGCTTTCTCTCCTTCTATTTAAACCCTCAAAAAACCACTGCCATAATTCAGTCAACACAAAAAAATGTTACAAAATCCTAGTGTAACCCTGTTTGAAGACCCTGATGAGAAGCACTACACCAATTTCCTTTTTTGCTCCATATTAACCTTACCATGCCCTTATACTATAATAAAAATTTTTTGTTTCCACTATTCTTTATTTAATGGATCAAATTCAAAGTTGGAAATAAGCCCGTACAGTCAGTTGTCATTTTGCACCATTCTTTATCACCAGTGAAAAACAGATCTACATAAGTGATTGTTGATCCTGCGGGCGGCAGTACACAGCTACTCACCATAAAATTTAGGGGGGATGAAGGTCCTCCTTTCGTAGCTGTGACACGTGACAGAGGACAGTGAATGACCAAATGGGTAAGGCTTGCAGGAATGTACGTATGCCCAAAATTAAAATCATATCTTCATAGATTTTATGTGTTTTTTTTTAAAATTAATTAAAAGACTCAAATAGTGATTTCCTGTGCCCCCCATTTTTTTAGCAAAGTGTTTTTTCTGATGAATCAAGGACCCAGATGCTAAATGGAGTTGGAAATTGACCCCCTGATAAAGGAGCAAAACGACTATAAAATAAAAAATTAAAATATAAGCTATATTGAGTATTGTAGCATTTATATGCAAAAGAAAGGGGCCCCATCCCAGAAAAGATCCACCACATTTTTACAAGGTGGGGGCCCAAAATAGCTATTTTTATAAAATCTGCCCAAAACACAAATTTCCCAAATAAAAGTCCCAATCCTTTTAAAAATCTCCGGGCATTTACATTTATTTTTTTTTATGACATTTTCCGGGTTTTTTTTTTATATATATTTCCCACTATGGGTTGGAATAATACTGTGAAATGAGAAAATGATGATAAGCCCTTTTTAGTGTAAGGCTTTTTAAAAAAGACGCCAAAAATTTCAGCCTTTTTTGGGGGAGGGATTTTTGGCCTTCAATGGGACATCCCTGCGGCAAGGGGTTTAATAGCCCAATAAGAAATAGATTTAAAACCCTGCTAAAAAAATCAATTTTTCAGTTTTCCCTTCCAATCAACCCATCTCAACCGTCCAAGCAAAATTCTTGCTTGAAAAGTGTTCTTTGCAAAAAGCTTTTTTGGGGGCCATTTAATTTAAAACAATCATAGTAAGGTACTTTAGTTTTCCCAGCATTTTAGTAAAAACGGGTTTGCCTTTCCGGGGGCTGAAACTGGGCCGCAAGTGGATTTTCCCAGAAGAAAATAACCCCCAAGAAAAAACCCAAAAAATAAATTTTTAAATTGGCCACAAAGCAACTTTTTGCAAGCCATCTCATCTCTGGATTTAAAACCCCATGAAACCTGTGGTTTGAATTGAAGAGGGAGTCCAAAAGTGAGATGAAGGATACAAGTCGGGAAGGATTCTGTAGGGAAAAATTTAAAGATCCCTCCCAATGGTTTACAAAAAACTTTTAGAAAAAGGCTCAGTCCCGGGGACCCCGAAGGTGGGGTTTTTGAAAGGTTTTTTAAAAACTGGTATAAAATTTGACCCCTCCCTTTTTTTGGAGAAAAAAAAATTAAATTATTGGGAAACAAAACCCTTTTTCCTGAGCAATTTTATTATATAAAATAAAAAATTTCCCTTTTTTTTTGCATACAAAATAGCTCAGTTTTAAATTATTTATTTTATACAGACATTTTTTGATTCATTTTTATCAAGGGTGCAATAACTGTTGATGAAAAAATTTATCATGAGCTTTAACAAACCTGTAGATACCCCAACCTTTTATTTAGGTACAATTGTAGAGATTTAAAAACCGAAACCAAAAAGATTGATACAAAACTTAGATTTCCTGAAGAAACCCCCCTGAGTTAAAAGTTATCTTAATAAATGGTCAGAATTGAGCGCCCTTTTAAGGTTTTTAGTCACGTACTCACACAGTCCCCAAAGCGCCCATTGTTTAACATATAACAGACATTGGGAATCCTTAAAACCTATCAGTTTCAGTTAAACAGAAGTATTTTTTTTTCACATGACTTGAGGAACCCTTTTACACACAGTCACATCCTCCCAAAGAGGACTAATGCCAAAGGGATTGAAAAAGTCATTTTTTATACCAGTAGACTATGAAAAAGGAAAAAAATTCAAAAAAAAATGGCTGAATTAAGTTTGATTTTTTTTAAAACTGCCTAAAAAGGGGGTTTTACCAACCTGACCTCTGCCCTGGGGCCTTCCCCCGGGTGATTACTGGCTTGGGGCTTCAAGCTGGGGGGAGTGGCTGTCACAACTAAAGAAAATAAACAATAATTTTTCCTACGTCAACACCAAAACATCCTTCATATAGCAGATTTTCATACGACAATGCTCAAAATTAAAAAAGGGTGTTAACTGTACACACACCACACACAACATGCACACCCCCTAGGGGAGCCTCAGCACTCGCAGAGCCAAAACCGACAGTCACAGCGACCCTCTAGCGCCCAAAACCCAGGCTGTAAAATTCTAACATTGCTGAAATCCCCACATGTGATACCCCAACACCCCTGAAAAACCTAGTGTCTGAAATGGCCAAAATCGATATAGAGCAGACGTACAGTTGGTGCTCTAAAAGGAAACAGCAAGCATGCATCTGTCAGCAGAATCCCTCACGTGTGAATCTCCTTTTTTGCCCCCCCTTAATCCTCAAACGCCTCTACTTACTGTTTCATGTTTTTTGCTTTTGAATGTTTTTTGACTGCAAACCCCACTAAGTTTAACCTCCCTAGAAACCCAATGGGCCTAGATATACCCATAATTGATTAAAAGTAGCAAAAAGTGAATTTTTGCTTAAAGACCTGTTAGATTAAGTACGTCCTCTTATAGCCTATAATTAAATTTGGAAAAAAAAGTGGTGCTTGATGAGGTTGTTGAACCAGGGGTAGTAAATATAAGTAGGCCCCTTTTAAAAACCATCTTATGGGAATTGGGGAAAAGGGGGGTTTTATATTTTTTTATCTCTATTCTCTAGTCTAAAATTCAAAAATTTTTTGACATTTTTCACATCAAAACTGCCAAAGGATGCCTTAAAACCCAAAAAAACTGTGCGTAAAATGAAAAAACCAAATTTTTTTAAAGGGGCAATGCGTTGGGGCAGACCCTGGGTTTTTTGTGGCACTGTCCAAGAAAAAGTTCGCTTTTCTTCCCCAATTGAAAATAAAACAGGTTTAAAAAAAAAATAGTTTCTCCCACCACCACTTTTATGTTTGAAGGCCCCTAAAGCAAAAGGAAGTATGTGTTCACAGTCTCACAAAAAAGATACTGTACCAGACCACACAAATACACACCCACTCTATGGTCTGTTTAGTACGCTGACATTGTCAAAACACACACTTAGCCCCCCGGCCATAAGGAAGCCAATCTCTTTCCCCGATCTTTTTTAAGCTGGACCTATGAGGCCCAATCGCTAGTGGGGAAGGGCTGTCGAGTGTCACAGAAAACCCTTTTCTCCCTCCCGCATCCCCTGTGCCCCCTTAAACCCGTTCCGTGTTGTTGCGATGTCAAGGGGGCTTGTCTTCATTTCCCACTATATAACTCAAAATCATAGGTCATCAGACTGAAAAACACGATGGGTTAGAAAACTCAAAAACGTGTGGTTTAAATAGGGGCTTTTCCTTCACTTGATGAAACAGGGGGTAAAACTCCAAACCTGGAGGGGGAGTGTATTTTGGTTTGTTATTTTAAAAATAGACATCCAGGTGAGTGTACGGTTTCTGTGTGCTTGTTTGCACTTCTTCCTCTGTGCAATAATGTAACAATAAAGTAGACCATACCTGTATTTTAGTGAGCATGAAATGAGCCTAATGTATTTTTTCATCAAAATATCATAACTTCTTTTTGGGGAGAGGTTAAGATAATTTACTCCTCCAATAAAGTTAGTTACATTTCACTGTTTATGCACAGATTTCCTTTAACTAAGTTGATGCCACATGAGACCAAAATGAGATCACAATCACAGCACCAACCCAGACAAACCACGCATCATATAATGCCACACTGAAGAGCGAACACAACTGAGCACAGCCCAAATACCGAACACAATTCTGCTTTAGCTCCTTGTTGACAGACCCCGACAGATCCCGTCAAACTTAATCAATAGACTCCTTTGCCAGAGGAGACAAGCCTCAAGATCCAAAGACGAGAAAACTTTGGCTTAAAAGAGAGCTCAGGCAGTTTCTCTGTTTATGTACCTCCTGCCTACTCTTTTGGGCTACCCTTATTTTTGAGGTAAACTGTTTTTAAAATAATATATATTATTTTATGAAACCAAACAGCCCATTCATTTTGGGGAATCAACATAAAATTGGCCTTTTTTGTGTTTTCCCCGGCTAATGTAATTATTTTTATTCAGTATGTTTTCATTTGTAGGCCAAGGTGTGATGAGTACTGAGGATACGAAGAGGCAGGACGCAGACGCAGGAATTAACAAGGTCAAGGTTTACTCAAACAATGACAAAGAGAATTAACAAAGATAGAGTAATGACACGAAGCAAAACAATCACACACAACATCCTGCAGATCCCTCACGCATACGCCGGACTCCCGTCAATGTCCAGGAGCGGAGGAGGCGTACCCCGGGGGACGGCATCCGCGAGAGGACCAGGAACCACCGGCCTGAGGAGAGACACATGAAAAGTGGGTGAGACACGGTAGTGAGGGGGAAGGAGCAGCCTCATTTATCTGCCGGAGGGAAACCCTTTAAAATGCCCCCCAAACCGGGGGCTCAGTAGACCGGCGAATCAGAGCGCCGGAGGGGAGCAACGGGAGGAGACGTGACACAAGGTCACTGCAGAGTCTACTCATTTTGATGCATGTTAATTAGGCTCTGGAGAAGTTCATACTGTGAACAAAGACTTTGGTTATCCTATCAATTCCCCTTCTCTCTTACAGTTAACCTTCCACACTCATCTACTTCTTTCCCCTTTAAAATAGCCTATTAGAATTAAGGTAGTCTGAATTTTTGATTGGAAATAATCTTTCCTCTCTGGAGATTGGCATTAGGAACTGCTTTAGAAATGCAGACTTAATCGGGTTTTCTCAAATATTTTGGCTTTCAGCCATTTTAGAATTCCAAAGGGGTTGTCTTTGTTCTTTGGTCTCACTTTTTAAAAAATACATTACTATGTTCACTCTTCAAGCTGTGGAAAGATTTACCCTGGGAATGAGAAATAATGGAATTGCACCGCGTTGGTGTTTGCATGAGAGGCTTGGCTAACCTGATAGAGCAAGGTGTGATTGCATTTGATGAGGTCCTCTCTCAAGATCTCCTAACGGGTACGCAGAAAGACACAGCTCTGGCAAAGAGAGAAACATATGAGGAAACAGTGAAGACAAACCAGGAGATGTGAGATTCCCCTTAAAAGGCACGCCAGTCGGGCATGAACAAGGTGTTGATACAGTTCCCTAGCAACAGAGGATAGGTCCCCGAATAGAGGCTTGATGTTAAAAGTAAGTGAACGCCCCCTTTAAGTCTAGATTGTGTGTCTGGATTTTTCATTAGGATCATTTCATAACATAAGACAGGTGAGAGGTGAAAAGTCATCCAAACCAACAGAGAGGGTTCACCTTGACTGCTGAGTGGGAAGATAAGTGGTTAGTCACCCCTAAGACAGCCATGCAGAGTCATGTTGGCTACTCTTCCTCTTATTTTTCAGGAACTCCTTCAGCCTTTTATTTACCATGGCCTCTCCTTCAGGGTCATCCTCCAAGGGAAAATTTGACATCTATTGAGATGGATGGTATTTTGTTAGAGACGACATCTACTTGGACCATTGGGTCAGAACCATTTTAAAAGCAGATCCACTTTTCAATAGGAAATCACTTAATCCCCCCCCCCCCCCCACCCCCCCCCCTGCTTTTGGCCAAACATCAGTAGCTTTGTTTGGCGGAGGGAGACAGTCTCCAATGTTAGCCAGCCAGACAATTCAGAGCATTTGGAATGTTAATGGGGGCATTGCCATGGTGACATGCATTCTATCATGTTATTGCATTGAGACTTCTGGAGTGCATCTGCATACTAATGTGACTAGCATTTCATTCTCCCCTGCCTGGGCAGCACCTATTATGATCATAATAATAATAATATAATAAATAATAATAATAATAATAATAATAATAATAAAAATTTAATACAAATAATAATTAGGTGGGTGCTTACTTTGTCCTATTTCCTGAAAGGTCGCTGGTTCGAATCCCCGAGCCGACTAGGGTGAAAAATTCTGTCGATGTGTCCTTGGAAAGGCATTAAAACCTTAAATGCTCCAGGGTCGCCATCAAAATCACTGACCCCTGGCCGTGACCCCACTCTCTGAGAGTGATCAGGGGGAGTGGGATATGCAAAAAACACATTTCCAATTCACAATGCATATAATAGGAATACTCTCACAGGTAAGGAATTGGCAGAGAAAACTACAGTAATTTTCAGGTACCAAGTGGGAAATTGGTTCTTTGTCATGTTCTTTTTCATCATATTCCACAGGTTAAATGTCTGATGAATAATGCAGGAGTTGTGGACATATTATTTTTATTGAACTGGTTAATGATTGACTTCCACAGATAAAGACTGGATAATTTTTTTTATACTAAAAAAAAAGTTGGCTACTGTCCAATGGAAGCCTACCAGTGGAAAAATGCTGTAGGCAGACTATTCATAGGTTGTGTTGTGGGAACATGCGTGGGTGGCTAGGATTTCAAAAAACTGGAAAGATACATTTTTGCTGATCTACAATATATTCCCTACAATTCTACGATTTGGTTTTAAAGAAGTAAATACGACTGACAAAGGCTAAACAGATAGGTGAGCCTCCCGTTCCAGGCTTCTAGGCTTATCATCTCCTGGTTAGGCCTTTCCCTTTTTATATTTCAGGGATTCAGTGGGAAGACTGTAGCCTGGTGCCAAAATCGGTTTCTGCTATCTTGGTAACGATAAAAATACACCTTTTGGAACAGCGAGGACTGTGAAGAGTCTCACACACAGGTCCAAACACATAACATACACACAAACACACGTACACCTGGATTGTGTGTTATAGTAGAGTATGGCCGGTGGGCACACAATGTATTGTGAATCTTTGTAAAATGTATTTTAAGTTTACAAATTGTATTACAATGTTATTTACTGCTTTGGCAGCAGCTAATGGGGATCCAAAAAAACAAATTCAAATACAAACTCCTTTCACTCATTTTTGGCATAGCAATTCCATAAGGAGTTGGGCAAGAGAGCACAAGGAGACTGGCACCAAGGCTAGAAGGGCTGCGCTGAGATGGTCGCTGTCCACAGTCTGTGGTGCTGAACTACCGAATGCCGATTCCTTCGCTGTCCACTTTAGTGGTGCTTGTTTGTAACATCTGACCTTTTACTCTGTCTGTGACAAAGTCGCAACATAGGGATAGTCCTCAGTTGGTTTGGGGTTGTGGGAACATTGAAGTAGAGTCAATTACAGTCAATTAGTTATTAATTATCCATAGGTGGTTTGTGGGAACTTAATTCTATAGGTTGGGGTTTTGTGGTTGCGGGAACGTTGAGGGACAGTTGTTCAATGGGTTGAACTGTGGGAATATTGAAAGATATAGGCTCGCTAGTCACTATATCCAGGTTTGCTTAAGGAAATAATTTAAGGAGCTGTATTTTTTAAAGTCAAAACGCCATGGCAGGATTGAAATTATACTGATACGCCTATCCTACTACTGATACTCTATGCATTTAATTGTTGAAGCTAGATTCAGATGATGTGGTAATTTAAACCAAAACAAATAACATTTTTGAGAAATGTTTTAACTCTGCAGAACAGTATAGGCTATATAGTATATGGCCGTGTCAGCGGTTAGAGATGCAAGATGAGCGTAAAAGAATCACTGGTGCAGCACTCGCTGAAGCCTTTTTCTTCTGACGAAGAGTACGCAGGCTCTCCTCAATCATATTATAGGTCTGTCTACCCTATCCTCGCCCACCTTACTGGAGCACAACACCATAAAGATAATGTTTTGCATCACTCAAATTCGGAAACATCTGTAAGATACCTATTCCTGCTGAATAACAAAGGGGGGGACATCGCGTTTGTACTCTTTTCCAGACTTGGTTCCGATAATTTTTTGTGATTTGTTGAAAATGAAAATGTGGGATTTCCGCAATATGTGCCAAGCTTCTGCTGCAAGATGTCAAAGGCAAAGCGATGAATGCGTGGCTGTTGCTAGCTCTTCTCGGAGTCTGGTAAGTTTGCATTGGACTAGCGGGGATATGAATGACCGAGGAGCTTTCGGTGGTTTCTGAATTAAGGCAGTGGGGCGACAAGACGTCCCTCTATGGTACTAAATTGGGGTGAAAGGGGTTCACAATCATACGGAAGTAATGTGATTGGGTTTGCTACCCGTAGCATTGTGCCAGAGGTTTCGTGGCGCGGTTTGTCAATATTGTCCGACACAATCTATAACATTTCTTGCAATATTGTTCTTTAGACGCGTATAACTGCAAAACCTAAATGTAGCCTAATTTGTTTAGTGTAAGAATGCCAAGTGTAATAGCCCCTACCCTTTACTATAGCCTGTAGGGTATATTATATTCCGTTTATTTCAGCAGGGAATGTCAATTAAAATCAGAGGGACAACCTTGAGCAAAACCAAGGGTACTGCAGATGATCGTTTTTATAAAAAAAAACGCGCAATATTCGTTCGAAATATTTTACAACCAGCAACATTAGGGATTCTAAGCCTCAGCATCAAATCCCCCTCCTGCCAACACTTCAATAGAAAATATGATTATTAAGCTTAGCTTATAAAAGGTTAGATACTGTGTATTTTGCTTAATATGTTTCATGTTGGCTATATTCTTGCCTATAGAGCAGATTTCACATAGGCCTATGCGGAAAAAAAGGACCAAGTCTTCATGGCAATTCAGCTGTCACTTCAAGAGCAAGATACTAATTTATGAGTTTGATCCTTAAATTGAATTGACTATACCACAAATTGACCAATATATCTCTGTGGGCCATAAACTAATTACAAAATCAAGGTAAAAGCACACAGTGTTCATAAAGGTTAGCTGTGAAGATAGAATAAATGAATGAATGAATGAATGTAATGGGTTTTAGGCTATGTCACTACATTTGGCTCTGTTCCTTGTTTTGATAACAACCATGACCTTCAGACATCTTTTTGTCATAAACTCATCTGTCACTTGTATAGATTGGTTCTGCCCCTACAATATAGTTTGCATCAGAATTGCAGGGTATTGATCAGCACAGTATATTAGTCCTTCATGCTTTCTGAGGGTTGGGTTTTCCGTGGTGCCCAAATAGTAGTGAGCTATATTGACTCAATTCATCACTGTTTTCCAATACAAAGACCACCGATTTACTGACCCTTGGCTTCCCATGAGCTCCAGCCCTGTTTCATAATCTGTTCTGGCACCCAGCTGGAGGGGTAGTACCAAGTGCTGGTCTAGGGTCAGTTCTGGGGTTACAGGCCCGTTAAGTTGGCTCCAATAAATAGATCAATCAATAGGCCTGTAGCAGTTGTCACCAACCCTGGTCCTGTTTCAGGCCAGCAGCACAATTCAACTGGTGAAGTATTAGATGAGCATTTGAATAGTTGAAGGTGTGTTAGTGCTGGGCTAATAAAGGTCTACACAACCAGTAACCCAGGACCACTGGAGTAGAGTAAGCTGATCCCAGATCTGTGTTTTGGTTATGACACTAAAATAGTGTCTTGGGGACCGATTCTTGATCACCACAACATTCTTGCAGCCCTCAACAATATATTTGTGAGCTGACCAAAAATGATGTGTACAAATCCATAAAAAATTCAAAGTCATTTTTTTGACAGATTTTATGATGATTATATGATAGGATTTTGAGAGTTGGCTCAAGTCGCCTTTTCAAACTCTCAGCCACCTCTTACCATCTAAAAGGGTCCTACTTACTTCTAATGGACAATCAGTGAAGTAGGGTTATGGACATTTAGTACCTTTAGGTTTTTTAAAACATTGCGGGGTATGGATACTCAGTGTTATTGGGATTGTGAACATTGATAGAGATTACAGATCCAGGGGCACTGGACAAGTGGGTCTGGCCATATCGATTCTGTTTAAAGGCAGTTTGCACTAGCACTGGGAGGGACTGCTGAATGCCTGGGCGAGGTGCCAAGTCCTCAATCTCTTAACGGTATTGGATACATGTTCATTAACGCGAAACAACAGCAGCCGGCTTGGCATTACCGGAGCACTCGCTCATGGGTGACCGCCAGATACAGGGGCGCATTACAGGGTGGATGGAAAGGGATTTTACAATTCCCAGATCTACCTCTAAGTTTCTCCCTGAATCAAACCCAAGACTCTACTGTCTGCTCCAAAGGTGCTTTTTGGGCCCTTTAAATTTGATCAAATAAATCATTTTTAGAGAAGCCGTACATCTGGACAGACGACACCTTTTCCCTGTAACGTGCCTTAATGACACTGGTCAGAATGCCAGTAAGTGTGTGTCATGTAAACCCTCACCTTCAGCTCCACTCCACCCCAGATTCCTGTCCAGCTCTTTGCCAAAACACCTGGCTTAATGGATTGCTGTGAAGTCATTCCAGTGTTCCATCTGCAGAGCCAAACTCTCTCTCTCTCTCTCTCTCTCTCTCTCTCTCTCCTCTCTCTCTCTCTCTCTCTCTCTCTCTCTCTTTTTCTCTCTCTCTCTCTCCTCTCTCTCTCTCTCTCCCTCCCTCCCTCCCTCACTCTCATCATGTTCTCTCTCTCCTCTCTTCGCAGTGTGGGGTCATTTGGGCCCCGTACCCAAAAGGGGGATGAGGACTATGAAGACGTCCCCCTAAATAAGACCTGGGTTTTATCGCCCAAGGTCTATGAGAGCGATGTCACCTTGATCTTAAATAGATTGCTGCAGGGCTATGACAACAAACCCCGACCTGACATTGGGGCAAGTCCCATTGGGCACACACTGATTGAATCAACGTATTTTAAAATGTCCTTTCATTGAAATTACGTTGAACCAACGTGGAATAGACATTGAATTGACATCGGGTACCAAGTGGGTAGTTCCACAGCAGCCGGGGGGGAATCTGATTTATGTTTTTAAAATTTTAGTTCGCCATTAAATTATGTAAGCTTGTGATAGACCATCATTAACTTACTAAGCATTGTTTAGCGCTTACCATCTTTTTCAGAGTGTATATAATTGTAGAATAAATTGTGTCTGCATGCATATCTCAAATCAGGACTCTCCCATTGCCAGTTTATTACCCTTTTCTTTAAAATATCCCTCCAAGGCAATGGCGTAACTGTGCTGTGTGCAGGCAATGGAAGTTATTTTTAAGAAATTTGATTACACACGGTGCTAGAATGCAACTGAGCCAAATCATGATTGATCGCAAGGCACTGGGTCATTGTTAGAAGTTCAGTTCATTCGATTGTTGTGTACACTGACAGGAGGATACAATGTTTTTTGTGAAAAAATAGTAGCCTAAAGCATAGTAGCCAAAGTTGTTTGGTTAGTTTGAGATTGTGACTGTATAGCCTACTGTGTATAGTAGCAGGGAAGCAGTAAGAATGTGGTTCTTTCTTTGACCTCTACATACTTGCATTATTGAGAGCCCCTGGTAGGGTATACTGTAGAGATAGGTTACGTTCATAAAGGTGAAAGGTGTTTTGTTTTTTGTTTCAGTAAGGCCCACCGTGATTGAGACAGCGGTAATGTCAACAGCATCGGACCAGTCGATCCTATTAACAGGTGAGTCTGGTGGCCTGGGGTCTAGCCTTCTAACTGCTGCCTCTGGAGCATATGTATGATGTACAGCTGTTAGCATGGGTTCGAATCCGCCACTTTCAGCAGTCACTGTCGTACCTTTCACCTCCCATCTCTCTTATCCAATAAACTACAAAATACACAAAAAACATTTGGGAAGTCCCGTCTTTTCATGTACTGCATCAATGCTCTTCGTTGAAACAGAAGAAAACAGGAGAGCAAAAAATCTAATACATTGCCCAACACATAATCATGGCAGCGGCACAATACATTGGCGTTAAAATAACTGTTTCATGGCAGAGTTAACCTATGTGTCCATCTTGTTTCGGGAGTACACCATAGACATCTTCTTTGCCCAGACGTGGTATACAGTCGCCTTAAGTTCAACAGCTCCATGAAAGTCCTGATGCTCAACAGTAACATGGTGGGAAAGATCTGGATTCTGACACCTTTTTCCGAAATTCTAGAAATTTCTGACGCCCACTGGATCACCACTCCAAAACCGTCTGCTACGACTGTGGAACAAAGGAGAGTGATGTACACACTGAGGTAGGAGGATGACGGCTGCCATTCTTTGTTTTTCGAGGGACTCTGTGTTTAGTACTCTTTGTATGTGCAGCTCTAGTTTGTGCATCTGTACTTTTGTCTTGTAGCCCTCTTTTAGGCACCCGCTATTGTCGAAGCATGATCTTGAAGCCATTGTTATTTTTCCCTAGCTTTGTTTAAATAAAAGAGGGGGAAAATACTTTGTTTGTAATTGTTACGATCCAGCCTATTTGGGAAAAAAACAAAATTACAAATCAATGTAACACATCATTAACTTTTCTCTGTCACAATTCTGTTTTGTCAGGTTGACTATTAATGCGAATGCTACCTTAAGCTGCATAACTTTTCCCATGGACGAGCACTCGTGTCCGCTGGAGTTTTTGAGCTGTAGGTGTTTAACACTCTCCCCCTCATTTCGACTTCAGCTTTAGTAGCTAGCCCAGAAGGTGTCAGAGCGGGCCAGCATTAGGAGTGAGCCCCAGCCCCCCACAAGCCCATCTGCTTGAGGCTGTCCCTTCAGCCTGTATGATCTATCATCTGCTCCACCGGGGAAGAAAGGAGGTCACAAATACCATTCTCTGACAGACTAATGAATTATGCAGTGCCCCAAACTGATTCATGCTCTGTCTGTGTCATTCTCCATCCGTCCTGCATTGTGCTTCAGCTTCTCATGTCTCGTTGTCATGATCTTAACCCCCACACACCTGTTGAGCGCTACAGTTGTAAACTGGAAGGGCATCCCATGGTTAGAGGAAGGATGTGTTCCATCTTGAATGCTCCCGTGCTTGGCCATATAGTATGCACCGTGGTGTACTGAGATTCACTGTTGTGGTTTTGGATTATGGCTTCTACAAGGCTGGAAAATGAGTCTCTTTTAATTGTTTATTTTTTTTTGGGGGTGGGGGGGGGGGGGTACATTTTTTTTTGTGGTGGTTTTTTTTGGGGGTTCTGTACCGTTGGCAAAGCGTTCTGTGGAAGTGGCCGACCAAAGGTACTGGAGACTCTACCAGTTTGCGTTCGTCGGTTTACGAAACACATCAGACGTGGCGCATACCAGTCAGGTAAGGGATGACATGCACCCTTTTTAGAAATGCATTCTTAGCTCTGGTGTGGTTTTTAATTTTTACGAATGATGCTAAACATTTTAACTTCTTTTATATGCTGTATGTTTCTCTTTAAATGTCTAGGTGAATATGTCATCTTGACATATTTTTGACCTGAGTCGGCGAATGGGCTACTTCACTATTCAGACGTACACCCCCTGCAGCATGATCGTGGTGCTGTCATGGGGTCTCTTTTTGGATCAACAAAGATGCTGTCCCTGCCAGGACCTCCTTGGGTATCTCTCGTTTCTTACAGCCCTTTGTAAAGGACTAAATATCATATTTTCTAATGGCTAGTGTCAGTTTTCGTGAACACACAAAATCAGTCAACCAGCTAAAACCATTAAACTGGCTTTGTGACTTCCTGTGCAGGAATCACCACGGTGCTTACCATGACACGCGAGCCCCATCTCCAGGAAGTACTTCCCAAGGTGTCCTATTGACGGCCATGGACCTGTTGTGTCTGTTTGCTTCATTTTCACGTTTGCTGCTCTGATGGAGTATGGGACTCTACACTATTTCACCGCAACAGGCAGAGCAGAAGGATACGGACAAAAATGCACCACAGGTAGAACACCACTGTTCCCAGTAGTTTTTCTGCTATTTAAAATTTGAAGTTTCTTTTTATGGGAATATTTTATTTGTACAGTTTTAAAACAAGGCAAGTAATCAAATCACAGCAATGTAAATAGGAGATTTCAATGGCTGTGTGAACACGCACATACAATTTTTAGAAATTTAACTAAAAAATAGTGTATAACAGCATATAACCCTTGACAATGATCAATCTGCATACATCAACTACACAAAGGGAGGAAGAAAGGAAGCTGCAGTAGCTACATTAACATCATGAACTTTAACATTGCCATTTCCAAGGTCAAATTCGTCATTCATTAGAAACGATGCTGCCTATAACTCAAGGCATTATTTTGTTTGCCTTAGCCAAGGGATTGAGATAGATTTCTTTAGTCTGTAAATCATATTTACCCGGGTTTCAAACTTTGTGAAGCATAGATTTCTGTGGGAGAGTAAACACACTCGGCAGAGGAGTGGGAATACAGAGAGGCATAAGTCATCGCTGAAAAGGGTCACGAACCCTTTCCAACTGGACTGAGATGCAGTGATATTGAGCAGAAAAAATGAAATCCCTGAAAGCGCCATACAAATGGCAAGGTTTTATATTACAAAAAGCAAACGGCATGAAATGCAGTGAAAAAGGCCAATGCCAATTTCCTGCTTAGGAGAAACTGTATCCCTTTTTATTGACTAAATAGGGCTGAACCACTCTGCTCTTCCTAGCATATTCCCACACCACCGTGATGAATTTGAATGTGATATATTGCATTTATAATATACATTATGATCTTCAGCTCTCATTCACCATGAATGGGATCCATTATGTGAGAGAACGTTCACCACACAAATGTTGTAAGCTATATAAAACGTAAAGTGAATGGTAAATAAAAATCCCATCTTGAAGCGTATTCCCAGAAAGAAATGAATAACCAACCACATTGTAATATTTACCTACAGAAATCCAGCAGCATGGTGAACATAGGCAGGGACGTCACTGCTCAGATGAATAACATTGCCCCCTACCAAGACGAGGACGATTATGCCTATGAGTGTCTGGATGGGAAGGACGCACCAGCTTCTTCTGCGCTTCGACGACTGTCGCTCCGGAGCATGGCGTGAAAATCGGATTGTCCGAGTCTAAAGATCGATTCCTACTCACGAATATTCTTCCCCACCGCCTTGGCCTTTTTAAACCCGGTCTACTGGATCGGGTATCTGTCTTATAAATCTAGTCTAGCAAAGAGGAGCAATAGCCTTTTACTTCAAGAAAACAGGTCAAAAAGTTTGTTTACTCTCTTTACTTGCTATTCTCGGGACTGTTGACGATAAGATGGGAGGGGGTGGGTGTCCTGCTTTGCAATTTAAAGCCAGGATATAAATGGATAAAATTGCTTAGTCTCACCAATATTTGAACTGCTCCCTATGTTTGTATCTGTACTATTTTTCTAGGAGATGGCTCACAGATGAATGCAGCTGTGAGATGAGGTCAGAAAAGGGCCAGACTCCGGGTCATACCCACCAAGCAATTGCAAAGATGTTTGGTTCCTAACCTCTACGGATTTAATGCTTTTTTAAAACGGGTAGTTTGGATCCTGGATGCTGGTTGGTTGACAGCAGGGAGTTTTTCATCAAAATCCCGGGGAAATGCCTGTTACATTTTTCTTTGATTAAAATGCCATCCACTGCCCCACGTCCACCAGGCAATTTATAAAAATTAAAAACCCCCCGGGAAAAAGTATGTGAATTTTCCCCCAAGCACTAGGCAGCTTTGGTTGTAACATTTGGGGGTTTGTCTAGACTCAAAACCTTCTCCCTGCCTCTCCGACCTGTGAAACAATTTTGCATTTTTATTTTGCGACTGCACCGTGCCATAAAAAAATAAAAGTGACACGACAGTTCTCTGAGCCAGGAAAACTCATTTTTAGGATCTTGAATGGATTTCAAAATAATGGCAAAAAAAAAAAAGGTAAAAAAAGGGAATTGCAAAAATTTGCTGTTTTTTCAGCTTTTGATGAAATTGGTTTGCTTTAGTTGCTGCTGAAAGGCAAGTACTACCCTGCATGGCCCCCTTTTTTTGCTTAGAACTTTTGGAAGGGAAAACCAGCTCTTTTGTCTAGAAACTTCAGAATCCAGAACTAAAAATTTGGCTTTTCCCCGGACTATATCCTCTGGTGGAAGGTGAAAAAAAACAAATGTACTCTTAAAAAAACTTTTTTAAATTTAAAATTTTAAAATTTATATAAAGAAAAAGGCCCTTGAACCCGGGAATTATGGTAAAAAAACCCCCCCTGAGGGCTTTTTTCCACGGCCCTCCGCCCCGTTTTGGGGCCTTAGAACCCCCCTTATTTGGGAACTATTCACACGAAAACCCCCAGGTTCTCATGCTTATTGCTTAAGTGATACCAAAGGTTGTTTTACAACACCTGGTTTTTGTAACCTGTAACTTATTTGAAATTAAATAAAATATTGATATATAAATATAAAAAATAAAGTGTGTTTAAAAGAAAAAAAAAAGAAGTAGGCCTCAATAATTATATCGGCAGTCATTTTTCTGTGCCACATTTTACGTGAAAAAGATAAACATTTCCTCCGGGGTATTTTAAACACTTTTTATTTCCATATTTACTGAGGCTTTCATCTTTTCGGGTCTGAATAAGACAAAGAAATTTTTTTGGTAAAAAATCATTGGGCATTATTGAGGCTTAGCTCTTGTATTGCCAAAAAGTCAAAAAAGCAAAAAATTGATAGCAGAAATTTTCATATTATTATTTTCAATAAACCCATTATATCATAATTTGATGTGATTCCCCCAAAGGGCAGCTGTAAATAGCCTTCATCATTATCGGATATAAAAGCAGAAAAAAAAGCAAGCAAAAAATGATTTTTCATTTGGACATTGAAAAGAACAAGCTTTCCATCACTCCTCTAGGTCTAAAACCAGAGGCGGATTGTCTGCATTTGTATCAATTTTGATTGCGATGCAGATTTAAATAAAGACTATTAACTTTTTTTAAAACAATATATATATACAACATGACTCCCTGAAAAATTTCATGAGTTTCCAAACCCTTACTTTTTTGCTTGAAAAGGGCGCAGTTTTACACTTTAAAAATAATAATTTAAAACCATATTTTAGCTAAAGAAATGCAGAATGAAATCTTTACTAATAACAGCGAGAAGGATTACACTTTTTTGAAAAATGAGCAAAAAATCTTATGTGCTTGATTCCCCACCCAAAACCAAAAAAATAACTTCATAATATTTTTTAGCATAAATGTGTTTAATTTCTTTAAAATCAAAGTATTTCCCAAAACCTCAATGTTTGGGGGAACTTTAAAAGAAAAAGTCAAGAAAAATAAATAACCGAGCCCGTAATGATTTTCTCCATACAATTTATTAACAAATAGTTTGTTTTTATTTATGGTGTTTTTTTCAACACCACATTGCGATTAAACCCAATGTTGGGGTATTGTCGGCTGAGAGACCATGTGCTGAGGGCCATGATTGAGTGAAAAACACTTTTTTTTATTTGAGGATTTTCTATACAAGGTTCCCAAAGTTTGCCCAATCAGTCCCATTAAAAAAAAAAAAAAATTTTTTGATTTGCTGTAAGTATATAGGTGAGGCAAGTTGGTTTAGTTGTTTTCATACACCAGTGAAGATGGGAATAGTTCCATTAAAAAAATGACGTTTTTTATGCTGACTCTTGTAAGATTCTTTCTCAGACATGCAATTAAACACATCCTTTGAAAAGCACTGCACGTTAGAACAGGTAAAAATTTGGGAAAATAGTTAAAGAAGCCCAAAAAGAGGAGTAAATTTTGGAGGTAATCCTTCTGAAACCCCATTTATAGCCAAATAATAGGGGTTTAATATTTTTTAAGTCCTATCCTTGTTATCCCCCATTTTACAAAAACATTTTTGATATATCTTTCTGAACATGTTAATTGGCTGAATCTTTTAAAATTTTAAGTGTTTCTTTTTACTGATGTGAAAAAAGGTTTAACTAAAAAAAATGGGTTGCATTTTTTGTGCTTTTTTTACCCGCTTTTAAAGGGACTTTGTATGTAAATTTTAACAAGCTCAACACCCAGGGGGGGTGACACAGCAGCACATTTTTCGAGCACTGTATCATAAGAAGTGATTTCGTGGAAAGGTGAGGGAATTAGAAGGGTCAGAGATTCCTCCTTTTTATCTCGAAAAAAGAAAATTTAACCCCCCACTTAACATACATGTTGCATTGTACTTATTGTTTTGAAAATATAAAAAGTAAATATCTATTTTTTTCCCTCAAAAGCCTCAAAACATGAATGTTAATAATGTGTTTAAAATGCATATTTTTTGTGTTTTTTCTGTATAAAATGACGGCATGGAAATCCTTTGTTTTTGACTTTTTTTCATTGACACTCTCTGTAAGCTTTCAAAAATAGCCCCATTTAAACCCGTCTTTCACCTATGTTGATACGCCATTCCCTTTTAAAAGTTTTTGTGTTTTATGTGAAAACTAACTCAATAACTGTGAGGAATAAAAAAGTGCCCGAAAAAACATAAGTATCTTATTTTTTGTAGTACTTTCCTTCAAAATTGGTTTTGGAAATAAAATGTTTTGAAGCTTCTCTAAAAGGCTGTAGAGGGTGTCCCAAATTACTGATACCCTTGAATTTTGTTTAACTAGTAATTTTTTTGTTGTATTTGGGGCCCCAATTTTTAGCACGCAATGCTAATCAAACCCTTGGGCTTACAAACTTGTTGGATGCATTTTCGTTAGTTTTGGTTTGTTTTAATTATTTTTTGGCCCCCTATAAAAGAAAGGTAAATAATGTATTTTGTCATTTTGGAGTCACTTTTATGAAAAAAGAATAGAATTTTGACCCTCTGTAACTTCCATCATATCATTCATGATTTTTCAGGATTTTCCTAACTGGCAGACCCCAATTGATGTAGAATGTTTAGAAACATACAGGGGCTTGCAAAGTTTTCCCCCCTTGGCATTTTCCCTATTTGGTGCCTTAAACCTGGAAAAAAATAGTTTTTGGGGGGGGTTTGTAAAATTTCATTTACACAACATCCTACCATTTTTAAAGATGCAAAATATTTTTTTTTTGTAAAACTAAAAAACAATTGAAAAAAAAAACAGAAAACCTGAGCGTCAAAAACTTTTCCCACCCTGATCTCCCACCACCTGCTTCACTGTGGGGATGGTTTTTTCCCAGGTGATGAGAGGTTTTGGGGGTTTACGCCAGACATACGTTTTCCTTGATGGCCAAAAAGTCAATTTTTTAAGCCATCTGCCCCGAGTCCCTTTCTTCCATATTTTGGGTAGTCCCCCACAGTTTTTTGGTAACCCAAACGTGTTTGCTTATTTTTTTCTAAAAAGCCTTTTTTCTGGCCATTTTCTGTAAAGCCCAGCTCTTGAGTGTACGGCTTAAAGGGGTCCATGGACAATCTCCAATCTCCGCTGGGGACCTTTGCAGCCTTCATTTTATTTTTGGTCTCTTTGTTGCCCCTTTGTTTAATGCCCTCCTTGGTCGATTTGGTGGGGGGCCCTCTTTTGGCAGTTTGTTGGGGTGCATTTTTTCCATAAAATTTTTTTTATTTAATGGTGCTCCGTGGGAGTTCAAAGTTTTTGATATTTTTTTTTAACCCAACCCTGATCTGTACTTTTCCACAACTTTGTCCCGACCAGTTTGAGGCTCCTTGGTCTTTATGGTGCGTTGCTTGGGGGGCCCCTTGCTTACTAGTGTTCGACTCTGGCCTTTTAGAAAAGGGGTTTTAAATACTAGATCATGTGACACTTAATTGCACACAGGGGGACTTTATTCAAAAATTACGTGACTTTTGAAGGTAATTGGGGTTGCACCCAAACTTATTTGGGGGGTTCATACAAAAGGGGGTGAAAACCCATGCAACCCCCAAAAATTTTTGTTATTTTTTTTATTTTTTGAAACATGTAATTTTTTTCATTTCATTTCCCATTTTGACTATTTTTTGGTGTCCATTACATAAAACCAAATCCAATCAATTTTTAAATTACAGGTTTTAATTCAACAAATGGAAAAAAAGCCAAGGGGGATGAAAAACCTTTGCAAGGCACTGTAACTACCGGTCAAAATTTAGCACACCTACTCCCAGGTTTTTCTTTATTTTTACAAATTTTTTTCATTGTAGAATAATACAAATTGGGATGATCGGAAAAAGCAGAGTAAGGAAAAGCGCCAACAAGTCTCGCATATGTGGGGAATCCTTCAAATGTTGGAAAAGCATTCCGGGGAAGGGTTGGAGAATGCCAAAAGTGGAAAACTGTCATCAAAGGCAAGGGGGGCTATTTGAAGAATCTCAAATCTAAAAATATTTTTGTTTTTGGGTTAACATTTTTTTGGTTTACTACATGATTCCATATGTTGATTTCATATTTTTGAGTTTTCATTTTATTCTAAAATGTAGAAATAGTAGAAATAAAGAAAACCCTTAAAATGAGGGGTGTTCTAAACTTTTGACCGGTATGTATTATATTCTTATTTAAAATAAAAGGTCCCCAACTGCAAATGCTAAAACAAGTTCTAGAGTCCAAAAGCTTTTTTCTTTCGTGCTAGGAAAAATGAAACTCCCGTTTCTTAGTTGTCGTGCTCTACTCCTTTCTCTCTTTGCCTCTTGCTGTGCTCAGGTAGAAATTTACAACTGGGCTGATTGCCATAGTCAGGGAGGAAATCAGCAGTGCCAGAAAAAGACTGTGTTTCTGATAAATTTATTAAAGTCCCATTGTCATTTCCTGACGCAATAATGGGACAAAAGACGGGTAAAAAAAAAAATAAAAAAGGTTCTTGTCCTCCTCCTCCTTGTTGGGAATATAAATACTGTGAGACAGCAAAGTTTTTACACAACTCCAAATAGACTCCCAACCCCCCTGTTCTGGGTCTTCGTTGACACAAGCACAGTGGTAGAAGCCCAAGGCTGCCTAGGGACCCACACCATACCCAAACCCAATACCAACCCTAACCTTAAATTTTAGGTAAACACCAACCAAACTGGTCTTTAGATCAGCACTCACAGGCTTTTTATCCTTCACCTGTTTAAAACCAAACCCTATCTTGCAGAGAGGTAGAAAAGCCTCTCCGTTGTCCATCCATCTGCCTGAACTCATCCCTATACAGAAGCGGATCCCTATACATATCCAAAATAGAAGTGGATACTCAATGTCCATTGTCTGCCTGCTGCAACCTTTTGCTACTTGGCTACTCCATTACACAGTTAAGGGACTCCAGTGCACTTCGGAGTCCCTTAACTTGAGCAGGGAGAGAATATTTCAGGATGGCACCAATGTCGCTCAGCTGATTTCGTCTTGAGTACATGTGAATTTAACATGTGAGATGTAAAGGTGGAAGTCAAGGTATAATAGAGAAGAAGGGGAGAAGGAATACACTGACACTGACAGAAAGGTTTTCAGTGCACATGCATGTGGACCCCATCCCTTGCACATTTTTGTTAAATTATTCTAACACCACTACATCTGATTTAGCTTGTCAATAGTCTCAAGCCCCTTTATTAGTTGAATCAGCTGTGCTAGAGCTGGGATGAACAACAATGTGCACTATCTAGGATCCCAGAGGAACGGATGAGGAACACTGGGATATACAGACATTTTTCAAAAGACTCTTCCCAAACCGTATTCAAAGTTCACTGCTTTAAAGGGATTGACATCCTCCCACGCTTCGATGGATGTGCCAGGAAGAGTCAAAACAGTGGTGGAAAGAAGATAGAAATTCCCCCAAAAATACTTACATCGGTAATGAACAGATCAAAACACCCCCAACCTTTCGCTTCTAAAGTGACTTGTAATCTTATTCTCAAAAGCAATCAGAAACTAACGTAAACAAATTCATTGGAATTCCTCATTCGTCCCTCAGTTGTGACAATAATTGAAACATAGTGAAGACACCTTTTAATTCGTATCTTGATTTTAGATTACCATCCTGTTTTAAAATTTTAATTAAAAACCGCTCTGTTGAATTCCAAAGAAAATTGCTGTGCTCTCTGTACCTACATGAAATGAACATCAATAGTAAGTAAAGGGAACTAGATTTTTCGCAGACACAAAAAAAATAGTAAATTTTCTGGGTCCTAATGACTAATACATTTTTGTCATTTAGCAGACGCTCTTATCCAGAGCGACTTACATGAGCAAATTTGGGTTAAGTGCCTTGCTTAGGGCACATTTACTGATTTTTTTACCTAGTCGGCACGGGGATTAGAACACAACCTTTTGGGTTACTGGCACAACGCTCTTACCCACTAAGCTACCCCGCCGCCCATAATGTAGGGTTATATGACTTTTTTTAAATTGTCAGTCAGATCGTGGCTTTTCCATTCCTATTACTTGGCCAGTGCTATTCCTAGGTGAGAATGTTTTGTAATTCTGTGGTTATCTCTGCATGAAATGTGAGGGTAAGTAGTCACTATTTGGCACACATATAACCTTTACGAAAGCACATTTCAGATCAGAGGGGTAAAAATATATCTTAAAAGCAAAGAGAATGAAGACTTTCTCACTGCAGGAGGGGGCAAAGACTTAGTAGAAATGAGTGTGCCTGTGTATAACCTCAATAAAGAACCACATGGTGCACAACATCCAACAGCAATGTACTTTATCCAGCCCCACTGGGGCACTTGTACATGCATTACACCTCTTAATACCCCCAAAAATTCACTACCAGCCATTCCAGGGCCCATCAGACCTCATCTACAGTACTCAGCTCTATTGCTCCATAATACTGCTTGTGGGCATTTCTATCAGTCTCAAGTCATTAGACAGGACGGGCGCATTGATAATGTTGAATATTTCTCTGTCTCTCATTCGCAGATGAATCAGAGACAACAGGAAAAGAAAGCCCTCCAGTCCAGAGTGGATGTGTGCAGCAGGATAAAGAGCTGGACGAATATGGGATGAATATAACATGGAGGCCGGCCTGTAAATATGCATCTCCACCTGGCAATGATAGAACCTGTTCAGCTGCTCAGCCTTCACTTAATTTTAGCCCAATGTTTTTAGAACACATGACTCACTCATGACATGAGAGGGGGAGAGAGGGAGAGAGGGGATAGGGGGAGGGAGAGTGAGAAGAGAAAAAAGAGAAGAGAGAAAGAGAGAGAGAGAACCTTCATCCAAATGGTACAAATCACGGCTGTCAGTTTGGGTCCGGGTGGATGTTGACAGAGTGAATATCGGCGGGGGATCAATGGTGCTTGAGCAGCATATCGACAGATCTACTGTTCTATCAGATAGGAACGGAACCTTACCAGGGGAACATTAGAGTCAAATAATGACTGAGACAGCAGTCTGTTTCCTTTTTTTGGAAGGGGTCTTGTCGGTCTCGAAAATGACATTACAGTAGGTAACAGAAGTACTTAGACATGTTTGTTCTTGTGAATCTACAGGGCTCAACAGGTTAATGCTTTTCCATGCCTTGGTAAACGAGAGAGTTAGGCGTAATGGGAAGAATGACAAGAATGAATTAGAGATGAATAGAGAGATGAACAAATTGAGTGTCACGCATGCCACACACTGACTATTACACTTAGATGCATTTCCACCCTACAAATCAGGCCCCACTGTCCAGGTAAGTGGGAAACCAAATGCCTCTTCAAACCCAGGGCCAATGGAACACAACGACAACTCAATCGCGGTTTACAATCCCTCCATTGGCAGGTTGGATGCAAGGCTCATTTATCTGTGTTGTTCGTTGGCAGTTTTGCTTCCCAGCTTCATTTACTGTGGGATTTCACAGGATTTTGATGAGCGTGGTGAATGATGGCCTCCCACTACAGGAGTGGGAGACAGACAGACAGTCATTAATGCGGTGTGAAGTGTAAACCTCCCAGTCTTACCGTCTTCATGTCAATCATGTCAAAAGTGAGCTGAGGGCGTAGGAAGTGGGGAGAGGGGGAAGGTGGCATGTCTTGTAATTTTGGGGTGTGTCAGAGTGTGGGTCAATTGAATATGAATTTAGTATTCCTTTTAGGGATGAATAGAACATGTTTTTAAAAAAACTTTAGTACCACTTAGAGAAGAAACGGGAAAACATTTATTCTAAAAAAAGCATAGCCTACATGTACGTATTTTATCTTATCACGCACCCACCTTGCAATTTTTTAGCCACATTTCAAATCAGTTTGTCTGCATCCTCTTATTAAGGATGTGCACTCCTTACCAGGGAATAAATGTATGTAGTGACATTATCATCAGATTAACTTTGGTAGTGTGTGTGGTGGGGGAAAGGCTTCAAATGATGTTGCCATGGGATGCTGTCTCTGTGCGCTTCGACTTGGCAGGGGTGTTGAATCACGAGATGGCAGGTTGTTGACTTGAATACTTTGAGATGAGATACAAAAAAGCCACAGAAGCCAGCATAACATCCCAAACGGGCCATGTAAAACCAGAAGGGCATCACATTCAAAGTCATGGCAAACAGCACAAAATCAAAGCCATGGCAATAGCATTATCATTTTTAAAGCCATCATTGAATCACAAACCAATCAACTCCCTTTAAAATCTAATTACAGTGCAATTATTGAAGTACTGCGTAACAACATGTTACTATAACTGAAGTACAACGCTATTTGGCTGCAGCCACACCAAGTAAATGAGCTTACAATGAAAAAAGCAATAAGGTATTTTTGCAAAAACGATGCATGGCCATCATATTTCAAAAGTTTTTCATAGAAAGATAGTAGCCAGCTACATTTGCTAAGTTTGATTAAGTTAACCTTGCATTTTACTGGAGAAAAGTAGGCTGGCTACACCGAGAAAAGTAGCTACAACCATCAGAGCGTCTCTCTGGTAGAATGCCTGTCAGTAGGGTGCTTGGGTAAAATCACCAGGGAGGCCAATCCAGAAAAAAAAAAAGTAATATTACAACCTATTTGGTTGTGAAATTGCGTTGTTTGTCTATAACCTGTTACAGTAGTTCATATGCCTTGACACCCCTGATATATAGGCCTAAGGCTGAGACAATAAGAACACAGTGGAAGAATAAATTCAACCACAATTTGTTTTGTTACAAAACCGGAGAGCAACATCTGTCCCCGGGGAAGTCCACAAACATATTGCATGTAACAAAAAGTTAGCTGACCATCAGCATGGTCAAGCAAGGTAATGTTTTTCCCACATTTTCGGACTACTAAAAAAACTATTGATTTAGACTCATGGAGAAATTACCGCAAGTCAAAAAGAAAACAGGAGCTGCCTCCACTATTCCACCCCCCATTTCAACTTCCAACATTTCAACATAATCTAATCACCTATGTTTAGTCTAAAACAGTGACAACTAAAGATATAGAAAAAGATTTTAGTCCAATCAACGTAAGCTAAATATGATGTGGCTCTCCATGGTATTTTTTATTATTTATTTCACCTTTATTTAACCAGGTAAGCAGTTGAGAACAAGTCTCATTTACAACTGCGACCGTGCCAAAATAAAGCAAAACAGTGCGAAAAAAAAACACAGAGGTTAATATAGGGTAAAAAACATAAAGTCAAAAATACAAAAGAAAAAATATATACAGTGTGTGCAAATGTAGCAAGTTATGGAGGTAAGGCAATAAATAGGGTATAGGCAAAAAAAAAATTTAC
>JAGTTL010000642.1:0-33090 GCA_036851935.1 Coregonus suidteri | reverse complement strand
TTATTTTTTTTTTATTTTTTTTAAACCTTTTTTTAACCAGGTAAGCCAGTTGAGAACGGGTTTCTCATTTAAAATTTCGACCTGGCCAAGAAAAACAAATAGTGCAAAAAAACCAAAAAAGAGTTCAGGGGGGGTTTAAAAAACATAAAGCAGAAAAAAACAACAGAAAACAAATCAATCAAATAAAAATCAAATTTTATTGGTCACTGCGCCAATCCCAACAGGTGCAGACATTACAGTGAAATGCTTACTTACACCCCAAACCCAAAAGTGCATTTTTTTTAAAACAAAAAAGTAAGAAAAAAACAACAAAAAAAAGTGTTGAAAAAAAAAGAGCAGAAGTAAAAATAAAGTGACAGTGGGTAGGCTATTATACAATAAATAATTGCAGTAGGGGGGTTATATACGGGGGGATCCTTGCATATCAATGTGGGGGGGACCGGCTATTTTGAGGTATGTTGAGGTAATATTTTAATGTGGGTGGGAGAAAAAGGGTGACTAGCAAATATTTTCCCAAGTAGCAAAACCGAAAAAAGGATGGGGTGGGGGGCAGTCAAAAAGTCCCCCGGGAGCCATGATTAGCTGTTCAGGAGTCTTATGGGTTGGGGGGGAAGCCGTTAAAATTTTTTTGGGCCTAGACTTGGACTCCGGGTTTTAAACCCCCCTTTTCCCTGCGGGGAGCAGAGAGAAAATCTTACCAGGGTGACTGGGGGGTCTTTGAACCCAAATTTTTTTGGGGCCTTCCCCTACACCGGCCCGGGGATAGAGGTCCTGGATGGGAACTTTGCCCCGTGATTTACTGGGCCCTAAAGCACTACCCCTGTAGTGCCCTTTTCGGTTTAGAGGCCCCAAACAAATTGCCATACCAGGCGGGGAAAGCAACCGTCCCGGATGCTCCGTGGTGGGAGCTGTAAATTTTTGAGGATCTGAGGGCCCATGCCAATCTTTTTTGTCCCCCGAGGGGGAAAAGGCTTGTCGGCCCTCTTTTTACGCCGGGCTTTGGGTGTTTTGGGCCATGATAGTTCGGGTTTGGGGATGGGACACCAAGGAACTTGAAAACCTCAAACCCGTTTTCCCTACAGCCCCCTCGATGAGAAAGGGGGCGTCTCAATCCTTTTTTTTTTTTCCTGTAGTTTCCCCAATTTATCTCCTTTTTTTGGGCACTTTTAGGGGGAGGTTTTTTGTCCTTGGGGACCACACGCCAGTCTCTGACCTCCTCCCCATGGCTTTTCCCCCCCCCCCCCCCCCCATCGTTGTCGGTGATCAGGGCCCACCACTGTTTTGTCTCGGGAAAATTTAAAGATGGTGTTGGAGTCGTGCCTGCCCTGCATCCCTGGGTTTAACAGAGAGTACAGGGGGGGACTGACACGCACCCCTGAGGGCCCCCCCCGTGTTGAGGATCATTGTGGCGATGTTTTTGTTACCAAACCCTTACCACCTGGGGGGGCCCGTCGGGAATCCAGGACCCAGTTGCAGAGGGGGTGTTTTTTCCCCAGGATCCTTAGCTTAGTGATGAGCTTTGGGGGCACTTTTGGTGTTGAATGTGGCTGTAGCCCAATGAATAGCTTTCCCCTCACGTAGGTGTTCCCCTTGTCCAGGGGGGAAAAGGGCCCAGTGGGGGGTGCGTAGAGATTGCCCCTTTTTGGGGATCTGTTTGGGGGGGTTATGCAAATTGGAGGGGTCAAAGGGTTTCGGGGATATTCTGTTGATGTGAGCCAGGGACCTTTCCTTTTCAAGCCCTTCATGGCTCAGACTCATTGCCACGGGTCGTAGCCCTTTTTAAAGGCGGGTTATTTTTAGCGTTTTTGGGCACGGGCTTTTGGTGGCTCTTAAAAACTTTGGATTACAGACTCAGTCAGGGAATTTTTAAAAAATGTCTTGAAGCCCTTTTCCCAGTTGGCCAGCACATCTCGGAGTAACGCCTGGAATCCGTCGGGGCCCTGGGGCCTTGTAAATGTTGACCTGTTTAAAAAGGTCTTCTCACTTTCGGCTCGGGGCGTGATCACATAGTCTTCCAAAACAGCTGGTGCTCTTCATGCTTTGCTTCAGTTTGCTTCCCTTTCGAACGAGCATAAAATTGGGTTTTTCAGCCCCGCCTGGTATTTTGGGTTTTCCCCTGGGCAGCCCCGGGGCTGTGTTTCCCCTTTGTAGTCTGTAAAGTTTTAAACCCTTTCCACTCCGCCGACGTCAGGCCAGTGTAGTATGTTTTCAATCTTAGACCTGAAATTGACTCTTTGCCTTTTTGTGGTTCGTCGAGGTCTGCGGGATTTCTTATAAGCGCCCGGGGTTTTTAGAGTCCCGTTCCTTGAAAGGGGGCAGTTTTCTCCCCTTTTTAGCTCAGTGCGGATTTTTTCCTGTAATCCATGGCTTCTGGGTTGGGGTATGTACGTACGGGCACTGTGGGGCACACAAACGATGCACTTATTTATTTAAGCCCCGTGACGATGTGGTGTACTCCCCAAGGGGGGTCCCGAAGAATCCCGGAACTGTTCCCCGTCTGTGCTAAGCAAACAGGTCCTGTCGCTTAGCATCTGCGTCATCTGACCCCTTTTTTATTAGCCGAATCACTGGTGCTTCCTGCTTTCCAGTTTTTTGCTTATAAGCAGGAATCATGAGGATAATTTATTGTCCGATTTTGCCACATGGAGGGCTAGTGAGAGCTTTGTATGCGTCTCTGTGTGTGGGAGTAAAAGGTGGTCGAGAATTTTTTTTCCCCTCTGGTTGCACATTTACATGCTGGTCAGAAATGAAATATATATAAGTGTTTGCAAATGTAGACAAGTTATGGAGGTAAGGCATAAATACGGCTATAGTGCAGAATAATTACAATAGTAATTAGACACTGGAATGCTAGATGTGCAAGAGATTATGTGCAATATGAGATTACTGAGGTGCAAAAGAGCAAAATAAATAACAGATATAGGGATGAGGTAGTTGGGTGGGCTAATGTCGATGGGCCTGTGTACAGGTGTCAGTGATCGGTAAGTGCTCTGACTCTGACAACTGATGCTTAAAGTTATTGAAGGAGCATAAGAGTCTCCAGCTTCAGAGATTTTTGCAAGTCGTGCCAGTCATTGGTCCAGCAGAGAACTGGAAGGAAATGGCCGCCAAAGGAGGTGTTTGGATTTGGGAAATGACCAGTGAGATATTACCTGCTTGAGCGCAGACTTACGGGTGGTGC
This sequence comes from Coregonus suidteri, assembly GCA_036851935.1. Lineage (NCBI taxonomy): Eukaryota > Metazoa > Chordata > Actinopteri > Salmoniformes > Salmonidae > Coregonus > Coregonus suidteri. The sequence goes on along the minus strand of JAGTTL010000642.1, from coordinate 29,909 downwards.
GTGCTATGGGTGACCAATGAGCTTAAGATAATGGCGGGTAGTTGCCTAGCAGTGATTTTATAGATGGCCTGGAGGCCAGTTGGTTTTACGACGAACATGTAGTGAGGGACCAGTCCAACAAGAGCGTAACAGGTCAACAGTGGTGGGTAGTGTAATGGGATTTGGAGACAAAACGGATGGCACTGTGGATAGACTACATCCAATTTGCTGAGTAAGAGTGTTGGGGAGGCTATTTTGTAAATGACATCGCCTAAGTCAAGGATCGGTAGGATAGTCGTTTTTACGAGGGCATGTTTTGCAGGCATGAGTGAAGGAAGGCTTTGTTGCGATATAGGAAGCCGATTCTAGATTTTAACTGTTGGATTGGAGAGTCTTTTCTGTGAGTCTGGAAGTTGATTGAGTTTACAGTCTAACCAGACACCTAGATATTTGTAATTGGTCACATACTCTAGGGTCTAGACCCGTCGAGAGTGTGATTCTAGTTCTGGTGGGCGGGTGCTAGCAGCGGTTCGATTGACAGCATGGCATTTAGTTTTACTATGTTTAAGAGCAGTTGAAGGCTACTGAATGATTGGTTGTATGGCATTGAAGCTCGTTTGGAGGTTTGTTACACAGCAGTGTCCCAATGAAGGGCCAGATGTATACAACTGATGTCGTCTGCGTAGAGGTGGATCTGGAAGTCACCACAGCGAAGAGCGACATCATTGATAACAGCGGAGAAAAGTGTCGGCCCAATAATTGAACCGCTGTGGCACCCCCATAGAGACCTGCCATAGGTCCAGGACCAACAGTCCCTCCGATTTGACACACTGAACTCGATCTGAGAAGTAGTTGGTGAAGCCAGGCAGGCAGTCATTTGAGAAACCAAGGCTATTTAGTCTGCCAATAATGAATGCGGTTGTTTGACAGAGTCCGAAAGCCTTGGCGCAGGTCGATGAAACGGCTTCACAGTACTGTCTATTATCAATCGGCGGTTATATATCGTTTAGGGACCTTGAGCGTGGCTGAAGTGCAACCGTGACCATCTTCGTAAACCGGATTGCATAGCGGAGAATGTACAGGGTGTATTCGAATTGGTCGGTGATCTGTTGTTTGTTTTAACTTGGCTTTCGAATACTTTCGAAAAGGCAGGGCAGGATGGATATAGGTCTGTAGCAGTTTGGATCCTAGAAGTGTCAACCCCTTTTGAAGAGAGGGGATGACCCGCGGGCAGCTTTTCCAATGCTCTGGTTATCTCTCAGACGTTATGAAATAGAGGTTGAACAGACTAGTTAATAGTGGTTGCGACCAATTTTCGGGCGGCTAGTTTTAGAAAGAAAGGGTCCAGATTGTCTAGGCCAGCTGATTTGTAGGGGTCCAGATTTTGCAGCGCTTTCAAAACATCAGCTGTCCTGAATTTGTGTGAAGGAGAAGCGGGGGGGGGCCATGGGCAAGGTTTGCAGCAGAGGGTGCATAGTTGGTGGCCGGGTTAGTGGTAGCCAGATTGGAAAGCATTGGGCCAGCTGTAGCAAAATGCTTGTTGAATTCTTGATTATTGGGGGTTTTTTTTAAAAAAAGATTTTTTATCGGTGGTGATAGTGTTTTCCTAGACTCAGTGTCAGTTGGCAGAGCTGGGGAGAAGTGCTCTTATTCTCCATGGACTTTACAGTGTCCCAAAACTTTTTGGGAGTTAGTGCTACAGGATGGCAAATTCTGTTTGAAAAAGTTAGCCTTTGCTTTTCCTGACTGCTTGTGTATATTGGTTTCCTAACTTCCCTGAAAAGTTGCATATCGCGGGGGCTATTTGATGCTAAATGCTTGTATACGGCCACAGTGATGTTTGTGTGCTGGTCAAGGGCAGTCAAGTCTAGAGAGACCAGGGCTGCTATTCGAATTCTTAGTTTCTGTATTTTTTGAATGGGGCAATGTTTATTTAAGATTGATAGGAATTACTTTTAAGGAACCACCAGGGCATCCTCTACTGACGGAATGATATCTTATATCCATCCAGGATACCTGGGTCAGGTCAATTAGGAATGCCTCCTCGCTAAGTGTTTTAGGGATCGTTTGACAGTGATGAGGGGTGGTCGTTTGACCGCGGACGCCGTTACGGACAGCAGGCACTCAGGCAGTGATCGCTGAGATCCTGGTTGACGACAGCTGAGGTGTACTTTAGAGGGTATGTTAGTCAGGATGATATCTATGCGGGTACCCATGTTTTACGGAATGTCTGGTTTGTACCTGGTAGTTTCGTTGATAATTTTGCGTGAGGTTGAAGGGCATCTAGCTTGGATTGTAAGGATGTCTGGGGGTATTAAGCATATCCCAATTTAGGCTCACGCAAGCAGTACAAACTCGGAGATAAATGGGGGGCAATCAATTCACATAGGGTGTTCCCAGGGCACAGCTGGGGTCTGAGGGGGGTTCTGGTTAGTCAAGCGGCAACAGTGGAGAGACCTTAAATGTCTGAAAGGGTGATTTTTAGAAGTAGAGAGCTCAAAACTGTTTGGGCTTACAGACCTGGATAGTATGATAGAGCTCTGCAGGCTATCTTCTACAGTAGATTGCAACTCCACCCGCCTTTGGCAGTTCTATCGAGACGGAAAAATGGTTATAGGTTTGGGTATGGAAATTTCCGAATTTTTGGTGGCCTTCCTGAGCCAAGATTCAGACACTGCTAGAACATCATGGTTGGCAAGAGTGTGCTAACGCAGTGAATAACTCATACTTAGGAAGTAGACTTCTGATATTTATGTGCAAGAAACCATCGACTTTTGGCCGATTACAGAAGTCATCAAATGATAGCGCCTGGGGAGTAGGAGTGATACTGAGGGCTGCAGGGCCTGGGTTAGCCTTCTACATCAGCCACGAAGAACAGAGGAGGACTAGAATAGGGATACGGCTAAAGGCTTAAAGAATTTCTGATCTCTAGTGCCGTTGGGTACATAGAATAAAGGGGGCAGATTTCCGGGTGTTATAGAAAAAGATTTCAGTGCATTCATGTACAGACCAAGGAGATTGGTAAAGATATGAGTAAAGTGGGAGTAAACCTAAGGCGTTGGGTAACAATGAAAGAGATAGCATCGCTGGAGTCAATCAATTGAGTCGGTCCCTGGGGAAGGTGCGCAAGGAGTCTATCTAAGGCATGGTTAGCTAGGCTGGGGGGTCTACAGTGATATAGTACAATTAGAAATAACCGAAACAACAATAAACTTAACCATGTTTGGGCTGAGCTAAACATAAACAGGAAATGTAGTACCTGTAAAAAGAACGTCCAGCAGATATCAGCTGTATAGCTGAGTTATCATAAAGGTCCGGTGGGTGAAGCACTCAGTTAGAGGCCACGGCTAGCGTGTGTCGAAGCAGGGCCAGGGCTAGCAGATTGGATGGAATCGTCGTGGTTACGTCGTAACCACATCAGAACGATTTCGTCGTCAGACTCAGTCGTGTAGGAGATCGCGGTGGCTCCGTGTCAACACTAGGGTGTCCCGTCCGGTTGACAGAGAGGTAGATAGCCGGGAGATGGGTCGATGGGCCTAGCTCAGGATGATTAGCCAGACCACAGCGTCCGTTTTGTTGTATTTCTGGCCTGGTGGTAGCTATCTGGTAGGCGATGAATCCCGTAGTTCAAGGTCCAGTGAGTCAGTGATTCCGGCGGAAAAACTGATATGTTCTGGGTCGATAACGCGCTGTTGCAGACTGGCCGAATATCCCGTTGATCAATGTCCCCGTGATTAAAATTATCCCGCGGAAAAAAATCCAATGTTCTGGGTTGAAACACCGCTAGCTGTGGCTAATAGCAAGTAGCTAGTTTTAGCTGGCTAGCTAGTTTTCAACTGGAGAGTTCTGATTCTAGATAAAGGTAAGTCGATAATAGAAATACGTTTCCACAGTGTAGTGAGGCGGTGTTTTGGCAGGAAAGTTATATTTGTAGAAGGATGAAAAAGTGCTGATAGGGAAATCTGTGTCGAAAAATACAAAAAACATTGGTAGTTGAGCAGCTATTTACAGAACACACGACAGAAACATGACTGGCACTACTTCGCCATCTTGGAAAAAAGTGGCGTGACGTTTTTGTAACCATGTAAATCTCTCTCTCTCGGAACAAGTTTGGATGTATTTGATGTATTTTTCTATTACATGTTATGACAGTTCATTGAGGATATTTTGTGTTTTAATGAACGCAAAAAAAATGAGATTACAGCTAACTCTGCTCTTCTGTTGGTCGCCATCAGGCTGCAGTGGGTGACCTATCACATACCGTGACCCACAAGGATGAAACTTTCCCAGACCAGCCTGACCCTCCAGCAGGTGAAAGAGCAGCTACCCAGACCTACACACCTTTGGGAGGAGGAGAAGGGGGAGAGGGAGTGCAGGCGACAAATGAAGGACGAGTAAGTTGCTCTTTGGCTTCCCCCATGTATCCCCTAGATATGTTTCCTATCTCAATTGGCCTACTCCTCGTGTCCTCTCTTCCTCTTCTCAAACCCATTGGATGAGAAAGCCAGAGGTCCCCGGCCCTGCTGACCTTCTCATCAATGGGTTTGTGAGAAGAGGCCGAGGAGATTGAGGAGTCTCCATAGTCTCGGGCCAATACAAAGGACTTCAACGGGACCAAATCGACCATCAGGGATGTCTGGGTGTGGCCTAAGTTCCATAGAGGTCCATCCATAACGTAAGTCTTAAGATAATTAGAGTAATGTCAATCCATAAACGAAATCTAAGATACTAGAGTAATGTCCCATCCATAACGGTATCTCTAAAATACGATAGAGGTAATGTCCATCCATAACGTCATCTAAAAATATAGAGGTAATGTCCATCCCTAACGTAATCTAAAAATATAGAGGTAATGTCCATCCATACGTAAGTCCTAAAATCATAGAGGTAATGTCCATCCATAACAAAGTAATCTAAAATAATAGAGGTAATGTCCATCCTAACATAGTCTAAGATAATAGAGTAATTGGTCCATGGAGTTTCATTGTGTACTGTGCATTTATTTACTTTTCAGGCCATTGGAATCTGCTGAGTGGAATATGCGTGCCGTGGTTGAGGTTATAGTCACCTCTAAAGTCAGTTACTGTTGGTAAAATTGGACGCAAACAGTCATTTGTGGAAATCCTGCAGGACCTTTAATCCTGAACCACTTGCTTTAATTGACCCTAGCTTGAGTAAATGGTCTACATTTTATATCAGTGCAGCCCCTTTACCAAACTAACTCTGTATGGTCTTTTAATCATTGCAGATGAGCAGACATGAGGTTTAGTGCCAAGTGATGGATATGTTAGTACATGGGGTGATGGAGTCTACATCCACTGTGGTTGTTCCCGCCTTGAGACTCTCACCATGCAGATAGAGCTCTCTGATTCCGCCAAGCTCTTCCTGGATCAGGAAGTATCCACGCCTCTGCACAGGTACTGTAACCCTTATCCATAGCCTGCTAACAGGTACCTAGCCCTATCCATGCCTCTCACAGGTACGCTAGCCCTATCCGCTCCTCTCAAAGGTAACCTAGCCCTATCCTCTCCTCGCACAGGTACCTAGCCCTATCCCCTCCTCTCAAAGTACCTACCCCGATCCCCTCCTCTCAACAGGTAACCTACCCCTAGCCACGCCTCGGTCAAAGGTACCTAGCCCTATTCCCTCCTCCTCTCACAGGTACCTACCCCATATCCACAGCTCTCTCAAGGTACCTAGCCCCTATCCCCTCCTTTCACAGGGTACCTAGCCCTATCCCCTGCCTCTCACATGTTACCTACCCCTATCCACGCCTCTTTCACAGGTACCTAGCCCTATCCCCTCCTCTCACAGGTACCTAGCCCTATCCCCTTCCTCTCACAGGTACCTAGCCCTATCCCCTCCTCTCACAGGTACCTAGCCCCTATCCCTCCTCTCACAGGTACTACCCCTATCCACCTCCTCTCACAGGTACCTAGCCCTATCCCCTCCTCTCACAGGTACCTACCCCTATCCACTCCTCTCACCAGGGTAACTAGCCCTATCCCCTCCGCTCACAGGTACTAGCCCTATCCCCCTCCTCTCTCACAGGTACCTAGCCCTATCCATAGGCCTTCCCTAACAGGTATCCTAGCCCTATCCCCACCTCCTCTCACAGGTACCTTCTCCCCTATCCACGCCTCTCACAGGTATACCATAGCCTTATCCATGCCTCATCACAGGTACCTAGCCCTATCCATTGCCTCTAACAGTACCTACCCTATCCATGCCTCTCACAGGTTTACCTAGGCCTGATCCCTCCTCTCAAAGGTACCTAGCCCTCGTCCTCTCCTCTCACAGGTACCTAGCCCTATCCCCTCCTCTCAAAGGTAGCCTAGCCCTATCCGCTCCTCTCATCAGGTACCTACTCCCTAATCCACTCCTCTCACAGGTACCTACCCCTATCCACTCCTCGCAAAGGTACCTGAGCCCTATGTCCCCTCCTCTCACAGGTACCTACCCTCTATCCACGCCTCTCAAAGGTACCCTAGCCCTATCCCATGATGATCCTTTCACAGTACCTAGCCCTATCCCCATCCCCTCCTCTCCAGGTACTCAGACCCTATCCACGCCTCTCACAGGTACCTACCCTATCCCCTCCTCTCACTATGTACCTAGCCCTATCCCCGTCCTCTCACAGGGCGACCTAGCCCTATCCCCTCCTCTCACAGGTATATAGGCCCTATACCCCTCCTCTCACAGATACCTAGCTCTATCTCCCCTCTGCTTATTTGCTTCGGTATTTCCTGTTATATAGGTACAAATACCATTTCCAAATCCACTTAGTGAGAAATACTACTTAGATACTACCAACGCCACCTCTAAAACGTTTTTACTCTGACTGTTAATGGTGTGCTCCTGAGTGTGGTTTGAGATGGTTCACAATGACTTCCTTTGATACTAATAACAAGGTTGAGCTTGTGTCCCCAAATTCTTGGATCATATTTTTTATTTTGTTACCAGATACTATTTCATTTATGGTTGTGCGCTTCTGGGCAGGTCCATGACCTCTTTGCTAAGTGATAGACGAAGAGCGATATGTCTCTTGGGTCCCCTGAGGGTGGCGATAGAGAGATTGAGACACAGACAACACTAGAGAGCACCACTGAGATCTGTGTTTTGGATCTCTGAGGACTCTTCCTTTCGACATGGTCACCAGAGCGGCGACAGTCGCAGTGGTGACATCGTACCGCTGCCCAAACGGAGTAGACAGGAGAAAGACAGACCTAGCAAAATGCACCTCAACGGGACGGCACAGTTTTATGATGGGTATTGTCGATTTTGGTTATAAACCTTCCTCAACTCCAGATTGGCTGAGCAATGCGAAGTGTCACAGTCAGGGAAACTCTAGTTCTGCTGACTGGAAGTATCTCAGCAAGTCCCAACAGTTTTGCCCAATAGATGCGTAAGCTTGCCGACTTCTAAGATGTATTCCCATGCCATAGAGCATATTGCGCTCTGGCCACAAGTCTCCCGCTTGCAGTTAGATAGGGAGCTTGAGGCCATCTTGGGTCCTCTGGCTGGACAGGTCATAGTCATCATCATAGATAGCACTCATCCAAGGCTCTAAGCCCAACGAGAAAAAATGAGGGGATAGCGTCCAGCCCCTTGACCTATTTTCTAACTGCCCGAATTTTTTGTTTCGGACTGTTCGGCAGAAATACAAAGCCTAGTGGTTCACGCAGATCGCTAGCCACCTCATACCATACTGTCCAACAACGACCCACTGCCTGACCATTTCCAAGGTCAAAGGGTCTTAAGATCAGTTCTGCTCAGAAAAATGGCAGAGCTCTTTGGCCAAGGTCCAAGTGATAACCTGTCTAGTTTCCACTAGTCCAGAGTCATCCACAACCCTCCATTTGCGACTGGACTGTGAATGCAGGCACCATTCCTCCACAGTACATTTGCCTGCTCCGACAACAGAGTGACAAGTGTCCATCCGATGTTGTGGATCTTGTTACCTTGAGGTTTTTGGATACAGGATTTTTGGATAACAGGAACCCGTCAGGCCTGCACAGAAGTGCCTGCCCCACAACTCCGCTACCTGGAGCAATAGAATTATGAGAGCTCTTGCCTGGGACTTGGTCAGACAGGTGTCTGTCAAACTCCGCCCTTTGTCTCTGAGAGTCAACCTCTCCACCCATGCGCCACACGCCCTGTTCTGCAAGATCTGTCATCATGTTTTACTGACTCCACCTTGCAAGCAGCGTTTGTTTCTCGCTCTGTTGTTCGAGCTCTGGCAACTGCCTAAGCAAGGCAATCAAAACATATCGAGCTTGAGAACCATGAGACCTTACCAAACACCTGGCACCAGAGACATACTATCGTCTCAACTGGTAGAGACCATTGAGGACATGGATATATCTGACATACTACCTCCAGGGCACCCGTCGGCCATTTTGGAGGAGGCTGCTGTGATTAAAGCACCCAGAGATGTCCACCTCGACAATATACATATCGCTTGCTCTCGACTCATCTCTCCATTCTCGCCTCCTCTAAGATGGTCACTGAGAGCATTATCTCACGGCCTGAACACCAATGCCATCAGAGGAGAATGTGAGTATTCATAAGGAGCTCCCTGCTGATAACGTTGACATCCTCCATGGTCAACCAGTGGAGGAGTATATATTGTCAAAAGCTGAGCAATGCATCACTCAGGTCTTCAGGATGCAGGGCTGTGAACATAGACTGCTGCGTCTGGATAGAAACCGACACCGTGCGGGAAACTGTCGGAAAATCCTGATCTGTCTCATGTTTTCCTCAGAGACTATTGAGAGGCATCCTCTGATCTCTTTGGTGGAATTATTTCCGACCTGCATGAGGTATCTGAGGTCCAATAATGCCTCCATGCGGTACGAAATCAGGTCGCAAAATGTTCTGGTGTGGAAGTGAAGTTCAGGGTTTCCCAGAAGATTTAATACCAAACCCTGGACAAACTAAGGAAGCTGTTTCACCTCCCACCATCTCACTGAGGTGGAAAAATACTCCTGTGCAAATTCGAGCTATTCTGCAACATGGACTACTTGTAACTGAGGCCACTGTGCAGGAAATCTCCTGTAGCTGAGGCCACTTTGGCCATGTGTCTCCTGTACCAGAAGAACAGAACAGTAGACGCCTTTCTAAGTCCCCAGCCTCAGCTAGAGTACCAGCTCACTCCTCGACACCTGTCACTAAAGGAGGTAATCAACAAGGTTGATCTCGGTGCTTAGGGTGGACACTTCGAAAGGAAGAACTGCTCCGCGTCCGTTGGGGATAGCAACGTCAAATTCATCCGTCGCCTTCCAACCAGAAGTTGACAGATAATATTTTTTGGACTGAACAGCGCCGGAAGAAGATGGCTGCCGTTTTATACGCCTCTAACCAATTGGTAACTACTATGTGGTTTGTTTTTCCGCGTTGTATTTGTAATTTAATTTTGTATAACATAATTGTTTCTTCTGCCATCGTCTCTTATAACCAAAGAGAGCTTCTGGGATATCAGGACAGCGATTACTACACACTCGCGTTTGGACGAAGACTTTTTCTTCAACGAGGCGTTCGCGAAAGGGATATTCCTACAGCACTCCCGACAAGTCCCAGATCCCCGTCATTCGGCGTGAGGATAGACGACTGAGTATCGTGGGACGCAGATCCGGGTGCCCTCGTAAGGAATCCGACTGTCGAACGAGTAAACTGCCTCTCTCCATCAATCCGATTAGCCCAATGTTTCAATCTTTGTTTGAGAATAAAATTGACGATTTAAGATTACGGTTATCCTATCCTAACCAACGTGACGTTAAAACTGTAATATCTTATGTTTCAACATGAGTCGGTGGCTGAACGAAAACAATGACCAGACATTCAGCTAGCGGGCTATACGCTACAGTCGACAGGACAGAACTGCAAGACTCTGGTAAGACAAAGGGTGGCGGTCTGTGTATATTTGTAAAACACAGCTGGTTGCACAAAATCAAATACTAAGAAGTCTTCGAGGTTTTGCTCGCGCTGCGGTAAGAGTATCTTATGATAAGCTGTAGACCATACTATTTTACCAAGCGAGTTTTCATCTATATTTTTCAAATAGGGGCTGTCTATTTACTACCACCACATTCACCATGCTGGCGATTAAGATTGCACTGAATGAGTTGTACAAGGCCATTAATCAACAGGAAAACGCTCAATCCAGATGCATCGCGCTCCCTAGTGTTAGCCGGGACTGTAATGCAGGGAAACTTAATCCGTTCTACCCTCATGTTCCTAACCAGACATGTTAATGTGCAACCAGAGGGGAAAAAACTCTAGACCACCTTTACTCCACACACAAAGACGCATACAAAGCTCACTCGCTCCGCCTCCATTTGGCAAATCTGACCAATAACTCTATCCTCCTGATTCCTGCGTTATGAGCAAAACCTGAAGCGCAGGAAAGCACCAGTGGATTCGTCTAATAAAAAAGTGGTCCAGGGGGGGGGATGACGGCAGATGCTAGCTACAGGACTGTTTTGCTAGCACAGACCTGGAACATGTTCCGGGATTCTGCAGACAGCATTGAGGAGTAACACCACATCAGTCACTGGCTTCAATCAATAAATGCAAATCGATGATGTCGTCCCCACCATGGACGTACGTACATACCCCCAGACCAGAAGCCATGGATTACAACAGGAAACTCCAGCACTGAGCTAAAGGGTTAGAGCTGCCGCTTTATCAAGGAACGTGAGCTCTAACCCGGACGCTTATAAGAATCCCGCTATGACCTCCGACGAACCATACAAACAGGCAAGTAGTCAATACAATGTCTAAGATTCGAATCATACTACACTGGCTCTGAACGCTCAGAAAGTCGTCGATTGGCAGGGCTTGAAAACTATTACAGACTACAAGGGGAAGCACAGCCGCGAGCTGGCCAGTGACACAAGCCCTACCAGATAACGAGCTAAAACGCCTTGCTATGCTCCGCTTCGGAGGCAAGCAACATTTCTGAAGCAATGCACGAGAGCACCAGCTGTTTCCCGACGACTATGTGATCACTCGCCTACCGTAGCCGATGTGAGTAAGACTTTTAAGCAGGTCAACAGTTCACAAGGCCGCGCAGGGCCGAAGACTGATTACCAGGACGTGGTACTTCCGAGCATGTGCTGAACAACTGGCAGTGTCTTCACTGGACATTTTCAACATGTCCCTGAAAAAAGAGTCTGTAATACCAACATGTTTTCAAGGCAGACCACCATAAGTCCCCGTGCCCAGAGACTCTAGATAACCTGCTAAATGACTACCGACCCGTAGCACTGACGTCTGTAGCCATGAAAGTGCCTTCGAAAGACTGAGTCATGGCTCAGCAATCAACAGCATAATCCAATAAAACCCTAGACCCACATCCAATTTGCATACCGCCCCAACAGATCCACAGATGATGCAATCTCTATCGCCTTCCACACTGCCCTTTCCCACCTAGGACAAGAGGAACACCTACGTGAGAATGCTATTCATTGACTACAGCTCAGCATTCAACACCATAGTGCACTCTAAAGCTCATCACTCACTAGCTAAGGATCCTGGGACTAAACACCTCCCTCTGCAACTGGAATCCTGGACTTCCTGACTGGCCGCCCCCCAGGTGGTAAGGGGGAGGTAGGTACCAACACATCTGCCACACTGATCCTCAACACGGGGGCGCCCTCAGGGTGCGTGCTCCAGTCCCCTCCTGTACTCTCTGTTCCACTCATGACTGCATGGGCCAGGCACTTACTCCAACACCATCATTAAGTTTTGCCGACGACACAACAGTGGTAGGCCTGATCACCGACAACGATGAGACAGCCTATATGGAGAGGTCAGAGATCTGGCCGTGTGGTGCCAGGACAACAACCTCTCCCTCAACGTGACCAAGACAAGGGAGTGTGAGAATGATTGTGGACTACAGGAAAAAAAAGAGGACTGAGCAACTCCCCCATTCTCATCGACGGGGCTGTAGTGGAACAGGTTGAGAGCTTCAAGTTCCGTGGTGTCCACTATCACCAACAGAACTAATCATGGTCCAAACACACCAAGGACAGTCGTGAAGATTGGCACGACAAAGCCTATTTCCCCCTCAGGAGACTAAAAAGATTTGGCATGGGTTCCTCAGATCCTCAAAAAATTCTAACAAATGCACCCATGCAAAGAGAGCATCCTGACTGTGCATCACCGCCTGGTATGGCAACTGCTGCTTGGCCTCTGACCGCAGGGCACTACAGAGGGTAGTGCGTAGGGCACAGTACATCACTGGGGCAAAGCTCCCTGCCATCAGAGCCTCTATAACCCAGTCGGTGTCAGAGGAGGCCATCAAAATTGTCAAAGACATCCAGCCACCCTAAGTCCATAGACTGTTTCTCTCTGCTACCTGCACGGCAAGCGTAAACCGGGAGTGCCAATTCTAGGTCCAAAAGACTTCTTCAACCAGCTTCTACCACCCCCAAGCCATAAGACTCCTGAACAGCTAATCATGGCTTACCCTGACTATTTGCACTGCCCCCCCACCCCATTACTTTTTACGCTGCTGCTACTCTGTTAAGTTATTTATGCATAGTCACTGTAAACTCTACCCACATGTACATATTACCTCAACTACTACCTCAACTAAGCCGGTGCCCCCGCACTTGACTATGCAACGTAACGCCCCTGTTATATACAGTGGGGAGAACAAGTATTTGATGACACTGCCGATTTTGCAGGTTTTCCTACTTACAATAGCCTGTAGAGGTCTGTAATTTTATCATCATAGGTACAATCGTCAACTGTGAGTAGTCGGAATCTAAAACAAAACTCCAGAAAATCACATTGTATGATTTTGTAAGTAATTAATTTTGCATTTTATTGCATGACATAAGTATTTGATCACCTACCAACCAGTAATAATGCCGGCTCTCACAGACCTGTTCGTTGTTTCTTTAAGAAGCCTTCCTGTTCTCCACTCATTACCTGTATTAATGCACCTGTTTGAATGAACTCGTTACCTGTATAAAAAGTCTCCTGTCCACACACTCAATCAAACAGACTCCCAACATCTCCACAATGGCCAAGACGCAGAGAGCTTGTTTATGGACATCAGGGATAAAAGTTGTAGACCTGGCACAAGGCTGGGATGGGCTACAGGACAATAGCAAAGCGGCTTGGTGAGAAGGCAACAACTGTTGCGCGCAATTATTAGAAAATTGAAGAATTTCAATATGACGGTCCATCACCCTCGGTCCTGGGCTCATGCAAGATCTCTCACCTCGTGGGTCAATCAATGATCATGAGGAAGGTGGAGGGATCAGCCCCGAACTACACGGCAGGACCTGGTCAATCAAACCTGAAGCCAGCTGGACCACAGTCCTCAAAGACACCCATTAGTAACACACTCCGCCCGTCATGGATTAAAATCCTGCAGCGCACTCAAGGTCCTCCCCTGCTCAAGCCAGCGCATTGTCCCATGCCCGTCTGAAGTTTGCCAATGACCATCCTGGATGATTCCAGAGGAGGAAATGGGAGAAGGTCATTGTGGTCTGATTTCAACAAAAAAGAGAGCTTTTTGGTCTAAACTCCACTCGCCGTTGTTTGGAGGAAGAAGAAGGATGAGGCACAGCGGGCCAAGAACAACCATCTCAACCGTGAAGCATGGAAGGTGGAAAATCATTCTTGGATGCTGTTGTCTGCAAAGGTGACAGACCGAAATGCACCGTATTGAGGGGAGGATTGAATGGGGGGCCATGTAACGTGAGATCTTGGCCAACACCCTCCTTCCCTCAGTAAGAGCATTGAAGATGGGTCTTGGGCTGGTCTCTGCAGCATGACAATGACCTGAACCCACACACAGCCAGGGCAACTAAGGAGATGCTCCGTAAGAAACATCTCAATGGGAGGTCCTGTAGTGCCTAGCCAGTCTCCAGACCTGACCCGAATAGAAAATCTTGGAGGGAGCTGAAAGTCGATATGCCCAGCGACAGCCCCGACAGCCTGGAGGATCTTGAGAAGGTCTGTATGGAGGAGTGGGCAAAATTCCTGCTGTCAGTGTGTGCAAACCTGGTCAAGACCTACCGGACACGGATGATCTCTGTAATTGCAAACAAGGGTTTTCTGTACCAGATATTAAGTTCTGCTTTTTCTGATGTATACCAAATACTTATGTCATGCAATAAAAATGCAAAATGACTTAAACTGTAAAAATCATACAATATGATTTTCTTGATTTTTGTTTTAGATTCATCTCCTCCACCGTTTGAGTGTTACCTATGATAAAAATTACAGACCTCTACATGCTTTGTAAGTAGTGTAAAACTGGCAAACTCGTCATGTGTCATCAATACTTGTTATCCCCACTGTATAGCCTCCCTACTGTCCACTTTATTTTACTTGTATATATAGCCGTCCCTACTGGGTCACTTTATTTTTACTTCTGCTCTTTTTTTTCGTCAAACATTGTTTTTTTGCTTGTTTTGTTTTCTTCTTACATTTTTTTGTTTAAAATCAATGCACGGTTGGTTTAAGGTCTTGTAAGTAAAGCATTTCACTGTAATGTCCTGCACCCTGTTGTATTCGGCGCATGTGACCAATTAAATTTAATTTGATTGTAATTTCGACATTGGAGGACCTCACCATTTCGAGTGATGTTGACATCAGCCCGAGATTTGCCACACTCAGCGCGATCTCTTTAGTGCATCGAGCAGAAGCAGAACCTCTAACATTTCCGATCCGAGCTTTCACCGTGCTGAGCTCCGGGAGCTTAGGCCCAACACATTTGTGAGTGAGACCATTCTCAGAGCTGCTATCAAAGCCAGCCATCTTCTTTGCTACAGAGCATGCCTAGCACCACTTTCTCACAACCATGCGGTTTCTACAGCCGAAGTATAGAGTGAAATATATCATGCAAGACGCTTGAAATTTGTATCCCAGTACACGTGTGGACGAACGCATGACTCCTTCCCACTAGGAGAAGAAAAAGCTGGAGTTACCAGCTCAAACCAGGGTTTGTCTTTTTGACAACTTATTGGATGCTGCTCAACACCATGTACCAACAAGAGTATCAGGATAGACTAGAACCTCTTTTTCCTCTTTTCCCACAGTGTCAGTCAGCCACCAGCCAATATGTGTCTGGACTTTCCCGCCCTGTGGAGAACACTTCATGACGTTCTACAGTCCGCTGACACTGCTCTTGTTGATGAACAGAGCCCGCCTCCGTCTGTGAGAAGTGAGAAGCCCTTTGTCAAAAGTCTGTTTGGCTAAACGGTCTAAAACCCTTTCTGTCTTCGAGTGGCTTCTCAACAGAAACCACATGTAATTGCCACATGCAGTGAGGATGTCACTCTGCCCACTCAGAGTAATGTCAGTTGTGCGCAACAACCAAAGTTTTTGAAGAGAGGCCTCTTCCTCTCCACGGCAGTGGATTGAGTTGAAAATTGCAAACCTCCTTGTGGCTCTAAAAGACGTAACAGGTGCAGTCAGCCAAGAAGGCTTTTAGCAAAACTGCAAAAGAAGGACGCTCCGCTTGATCCTAAATTGTGGATCAAGTGTAGTAGTGCCAACTCTGAGAGTTCATCTGTTGGGCAGATTGCAATGAGGAGTGGTCCTGATAGCCACTAACATGTTAGACTCTGTTACTGGAGAGCCTTGACAGTTGCCTGACATGATCGCTGCCGATGAAATCACAAGGACAGAATCCCCTACCTCTAATCGCAATGGACGAGACAGCAGACTTCACGGTCAACGCTTGTGAGCCAACAAAGAATAAACATATCTGACACCAATATCATAGTGAAAACTATAATGGACCACATTGAAGAACGACGACCCCGAGATGACTTCAGCAGAAGAACATCCTGGATAGGCTCCTAGTCAGTTTGAAAGCCCTTCAAGGTGCATCTGGCATAACCTGAATCGCAATGTCCATGGTCCTCAATTCAGGAGACTAACCATACACCGCCAGCTTCAACATCCATGGTTTGGCCACAGAAGCCTCTTCTCGACAGCGCTGGGGGGGGGGCCTAACCAGCCCTGAGAAGCTGTCAAAGGACGATGCCTCAGAGCTCATTTTACAAACTTTGCCCACAGACTTCTGTTAGGAGACTCCTGGGGCAGTGTATGGGAAGGCCTATGCCACCATCGGCTGACATGGTTATTTGGATCAGGTTCATCAAGTTGATGACAGACGTGGTGATGGACAGCCTGACTTATGTGTCCCAAGTCTACAATGGAGAATTGTAAGTGAAAGTAACTATTTTTCATCTGCATAGGACTTTATGTAACATGATGCTCAATATACATTGCGTTTTTTATGATGTGAAATTCACTGGTTGTGGTCCAAAATGGCACCTATCTTCCATATTTAGTGCACTACTTTTGACCAGATCCTATGGGCCCGGGTCCAAAAGTAGTGCACTATAAAGTGCAGAGCATGCCATTTTGGTATACAGTGACTGATCTTCAATTGGCTGCGTCTCATCTTCTCCCAGTTATTGTACACAGGTCGGTTCCACACTAGCGTGCTCTTCTCACTCATGACACCCAGCAATGCCACAAGTGACATCACTCATAGGTGTTGTAGCTGACCTGAATGCTACTGCGGAATTCCCAGCCAGGAGCCTTAGCCCTTCTGATGTAAAGGCTGACGGCATGGCCCGTCCTGCCTCTGCCAGAGTGGAAGAGACTAAGAAGAACAGGAAGTGGCGTTTCCTTCCTACCGAAAATGCATAAGTTTCCAAAGATCATGAATTAAGGTAGGGTGCTCTGTGTTTTGATATTACCTCTGTAAGGCAGTGCTGAAATTTTACCCTACAGATTCACTACACCCCTATTGTCCTCTCAGCATTAGAACAAAACTGTTGTCATTGTCTTTAGGAGGTTGAGTGAGGAACGCTGTAATGCAATCCTATACACATGGGAGGAGTCCCAAATGGCACCCTAGGTCTCCCTGTATAGTGCACGACTTCTTTAACCAGAGCTCTCCTGGTCCCTTGTCAAAAGTAGTGCCTTACGTAGCGAATAGGGTGCCTTTAGGATGCACAGACTCGGTATTTTACACGAGACTCAGTTGTCCTGATGTGTTTTGTCCACAGCTGTTCAAGACAAAGGGGAACACGAAGATACACCATGAACAGGATGCGCTGGCCTACCAAACATCTCAGAGAGACTTCTATTTCACAGGTTCAAGTGATGAAGCAATCAGATAATGTCATATTTATGTATCACCCTATGACAAGCTGGTTACAAACAGTGCACAACTAGATACATACAGGCAGACCGAAGGACAGACATGCAGACAGACAGGCAGACGGACAGGCAAGACGGCACGTGCAGACAGAACATACATGCTAGACAAAAAGACAGGCAACGAGGCAGACAGACAGACTGACAGCAGAACGGACAGGCAGGCAGGCAGACAGACACACAGACCGACTGACGGACAGACAGACGGACAGACAGACAGACAGACAGACCGGCAGACAGGCATACAGACGGACAGACAGGCAGAACGGACAGCCAGGCAGACAGGCAGACAGACGGAACAGGCAGACGGACAATCGGACAGACACAAACACAGCACATTCATTTTCTGATTATGAAATGGTCTCATGACAGATGCTGATGTGAGGTTTCAGAGGTTCCATCCACTTCCTCACACACAGGAGGACTCTGGACAACCACACCGGCCCCCTGCTCCCCAGGAGTCCCACAGTCCCGTTAAACGCCCACTCATAGTCCGGGTGTTTACCCACCTCTCTCCAGAGCCATCTCCAAACCATTCACAGGAGCTTCTGGAGAGAAGAATAGCCAAATGCCTGATTTTATAATATGAATATTTTTAATCAGAGCCTTTTATTTAATAAACATTACTTGCCATTGATTTCTGCTATAGTACGTCTTCATGTATGTGCAAGATAACGGTAAAGTACTTCAAACCACATAGTCAACAGTATTCATAGTGAAGTACCGTTTATGAGTTATGATTGTGGAAATACCACATAATACAGAAAAGTTGTTGTCCACATATAAAAGACAGAGCAATAAAGGAGAAACTCCGTAGAACTTCAGTCATATTCTCAAGCCATAACTAAATCCATGAATGGATCTACCTATACGATGACATGAGAACATTTGTAACACTTTCTAATGAAGCATATATCTATAATGCTACACTCTAAGTTCATTTAACATTTTACATTTTATCATTTAGCAGAAGCTCTTAGCCAGGATCGACTTACAGTTAGTGAGTGCATACAATTTTTTTTTTCATACTGTCATACACTCATAATGACTTAACTGAGTTTTAATGTGTTAAGTAAAGTGCCAGTTATCAACACATAATGAGGTCTTATTATGTAGTTCTTTGCAATAAAAAAAAGAAAAATGCTACTAGTTTATTAAGATTCATGACTGTCTATTGCACGGCTTCATGTCCACACTTTGTACAATAGGGGGCCAAGTAATGCAACCATAACGTTGGATTCCAACTGTCCTATAACCCCACTGGGAAGAGAAAAGCTAACTCATGTAATGCATGCTGGAAAGGCAGACAAAACTATCTAATGATTTGCAAGAGATCTAACCAACGATTTTATAAGCTAACTGAACAACAAGTCCAAGAAATCATTGCTTAACGCGGTTTGCACTTTGAACAGATGTCGCGACAATAATAATGGAAGATGTGACTGGGTCTCCAGCTCATTGCAGAGGCACTAAAAGCTCAGGTGAAGTGTGTGCAAATATATTATTAAAACAGTTTTATACTGTTTACGCGTGTTGCTATAATATATTAGTCCGCTGATCATGTCTTGGCACTGAGGAATGTAACACTATGAATTTGTGAAAGTGTGCCATAGGTACATTGCACTGGTAATAGCTAACTATTAATATTGTTGTAGAAAAACATTTAGATGTTTAATGTGGAATAGTATATGTTAACGACCCTTGTTTGATCGCATGCCATGTGGTGTGTCAATGCAAAGAAAAATCTAACGTACATTGTAACAATTCATATACAATTCAGTATGAAACTGTATCGCACTCACTAACTGTTAAATCGCTCTGTGGATAGAGCGTCCTGCTAAATGAACTAAAAATGTTTAAAAGGTAGGTAATAATACTGTATCTACATGTAACTCTCTACAGAATGTAGATACTAATGTTTTGGACTAGTTGTGGGTCCAGTCATTGAAGTAGCTCAGGCAACTCAAGCCTCAGGAATCAAGTATGTGGGATGCGCACTGAACTAGCATAGCCACCTTTTTATTACTAAACCAGCTCTCCCCAAATCATGTGATATTCAACTACCCGTACATAGACTTACAGGATCGTGTAGTGTGTGAGGGTCGTTTCATAGCTTTTTTTGCATCTGCTAATTATGTCTGGCCTGATCTGTCTGCACCCTTTGTGTGTCTGTCTGCCTGTCTTCTTCCTGTCTGTCCCTCCTGTCTGTCCGGTTCCTCTCCCAGTCCAGGTGGCGTGTCTGGTTGTGTCTTGACCGGACCATCCATGCACTTGGTGAAATGGCCAACGCTAACATGAACTGCTGTGTATGCTACGAACTCCACAAACAGAAGACCCTACTAACTCAATGTTTCAGTGGTCCTGGTCAAAAGAAGGGATGCTATCCGCAACACTGCAAAAAATGAATCTGAGAGGCTCCAAACTATCTCAGATTGTCAGTATGTGCATTGTGTGATACCTCTCTCATCTGTAGTCCTGTGAATTGTTATTGGGAGTCTCCTCCGATCAAAACCAAGAGACCACTGGGGCGTTTTCAAAGGTTCCACAGGTTACGATTTGAAACATGATATTTATGAACGTTTTGAACATTAGGGGGTTGTTTCCCAGGACACAGATTAAGCCCTAGTCCATGGCCTAAAAAAAGCCAAACTCAATAGACGAATCTCTGTCTGGGAAACTGGCCCTAGCAGTTTTAATTGCTGAAAGAGGAAATAATTTGTTATTTGTGGTCGCTCTTTCTCTGTCAGTGTGAGAGCACTGCAGAGTGTACAGTAAGTTCTCTGCTAGGTCTAGCAGTCTGGAGATGAATCTCCTCAGTGTAGAGAAGGTATACAGTCTAGCTCTGACTCCCTCTGTGTAGTCCTCCTTCATATCATTTGGTAATCACCTTCAAATTGTCTTTTTTCTGACCTCTAATTTTACAGCTTTTGGCAAGGTACCTTAACTGCTTCAATAAGAGCACATCACAGCCTTAATTGATCTGAATGAAAGGGTGTTTGGTATGTCTCAGGCAGCACGCACTAGCAATGTAATGGACGTCCAGGTGCTGTATAACGTATACATATTCTGGGGACATGGTCAATGCCTAAATTGGACAGGAGGCAGAGCCAGGTTAGTGGCCATCACTGTCCTTCTATGTCATTAAATGTATACTAAATGTGTTTACCATTTACATTACATTTTAGTCACACTTTAGCAGACGCTCTTATCCAGAGCGACTTACAGGAGCAGTTAGGGTTCAGTTGCCTTGCTCAGGGGCACATTAACGTCATTTAGCAGACGCTCTTAGCCAGAGCGACTCACAAATTGGTGCGTTCACGCCGTAGCCAGTGGGATAGACACTTTAACAATTGGTATTACGGTTGAATATGTAATACCTCTGAATTCACATCACTCGTAGTCATTTTTATTTTATCTTGTTATACCTTTTAACGTCTTGAAGTGACCAGATAAGTTAAATACTTGAGAAAATATAGCACTATATCAAAATATTCTTCATCATATAATGCTAATAAGCCTCGATAGACATTCATGGTTTTATTTACATATGCAATAAAGTTTGCTAGGTAACATAGTTTAATGTTTGACCTATTATTTATTATTCCTTTTGTCAGAGAGGTGCCCTGTAGGCCAACTCCTCCTGTGATTATGGCTTACCATATGGCGATCACAGAAGCACTGGCGGGTCCTGAAAGGAGCCAAACGGACTTTACTCATCATTGGCGAAAGGTAGGCATTGCTTTTTTAATAGGCCAGATAATCTGGGGGGAAACAGAACTAAATCTTGGCTAATTGCGTCAGAATACTTGGATAAGGTTTTTTTTTTTCTGGGAGATGTTCAGAGAATGATACTAACGCCACTTGCGAACTCTCCACACCCCGACCCTCTAAACGGAAACTCTCTGCAAGTTTCCGCAAAGTTTATGGGCAAATGTCCCCTCCCGTTCTGAAATTGAAAAGATACGAGCACCTGCGAAGTCTGGATTTTTCCAGATGACTTATGTTGGTGAAAAATCCAGCGTACCGGAACAAAGTTTGTCACATCCCATTCTGTTGACAAACGCTACTTCCATTATGTTTACTGCGTCTGTCCAATAGAGATCAATAGCCCAGCTGAGACGCACTGTAACACATCATAAGCACTTTACCACGGTTCAGTTGAAAACTGGGTCACCGCCACGTTCAGGTCGACAAAGTGTTGTTGACAATGAGTTCGCATCCTAACCTGTCCCGAGAGGCAAAACGTTCAGTTCTAACGATGCTATATATTCTATCTGAACGTTGCACGAAGCGTTTTTTTGCTCAGCTGAATGCAATCCAGTGGGGGAAGACCAGTCTCTTGAAATCCGTGTGAGGCGAGTGCCGCTCTTTCTGTGTCCCTCTGCAGGTGCATCCCAGTGAAGAGCAGAGGGGGATCTGAAGGAGCTGGTGGAAGGGTTGTACACTGCCTTCCTGCCACCCTCCCCAACAACCCCACCTGGTTAAAGGTGCTGGCCTGACGATCACACCCACACTGTGGTCTGCTGCTGGGCCCGCTCCGAGGTCACCTCTCCTTCTCTCAGCTGGCATCATATTCTGTACAGACGCATTGACTGTATAAACGGTAGGGACCAAGAATTTTCCCTGAACCATTTGAACGGACCACGAAAACTCCTGAAATCCCTAAGCTATAACTAGGCTCTCACTGGCCAGGTCATGTCAATGTAAACTGATGTCAAATCACACAACTGCACTACTCCTATAACTAGCCTCTTTTCACCATTAAAATTTTGTTTTGTCGCGCTGCTCTCCATCCTCCCTCTCTTCCTATCTGCTCCCCTCCTCTCCTTCCTATCCTCCTCCTCCTCTCTTCCCCCCAAGACAACCACACAAAGAATCCTCCTCCTCTTCCTATCCTCCTGGTTCTATGGGTCTTGATGTGGTGACCTGCAAAGAGCTCTGCTCCAGTCTGATGTTGGGTCCTACTTGGTGCCAGACTCACTGGATCCTGCACTTTGGCCTTCCCCCCAGGTTTGACTACCCAAGTAAGGTCATCCAGCTAGTTCACAAGTCACCCGTAGGGTTTCTTTTTTTTTTTTCGCTTCTCCTTTTTTCGGATTCCAGATTTTCTGCTTATATTCCGTCTGGATTTCTGGAATCATTCCAACAGGGATTTCTGGAATTTGGGGAAGTAACTGTATTTTTATTTTTTGCCAACCCTAGTCACAGTCATTTCCATAGTGAACTACATGTTCATTGTAACCCGGTATAAAGGTATTGACTCAGTCTATTGGATTTAGTCTATCAATTTATATAGCTTCTCTATAAGTCCCTTTGTGGTCTCTTCTCCAAATAATGTCCTGGCTGTCCTTATGCTGTACAGTACATCTATATTTAAGCAATAAGGCACGAGGGGTGTTGTATATGGTCCCCCAATATCCACACTCTAGGGGCTTTTCTTAAGCACTATGCAAACGCAGAGTTGCTCGCCGAACTACAGCCTTTAGCCGTTGTATATTGGCCCTATACCCACTAAACCCCAGAGGTGCCTTATTGCTATTATAAAACTGTTACTCAACGTACGTCGAACAGTCATAATACCCATTTCAAATCAAATCAACATTCAAATTTTTATATTGGCCAACATACTGCGCCGTAATACAACAGTTGCAGACCTTACAGTGAAAATGCTTACTTTACAGCCCTTAACTAAACCCAGTGCATTTATTTTAAACAAAAAAGTAAAAAATAAACAACAACAAAAAAGTGTTGAGAAAAAAAGAGCAGAAGTAAAATAATATAAATAACAGTAGGGAGCGATATATATACAGGGGGATACCGGTTGCAGAGTCAATGTGCGGGGGCACCGGCTAGTTGAAGTTAGTTGAAGTAATATGTACATGTGGGTAGAGTTAAAGTGCTGATGCATAAATAATTAACAGAGTAGGCAGCAGCGTAAAAGGATGGGTGGTGGGGCATTGGCAAATAGGTCCCGGGTAGCCATGCTTAGCTGTTCTAGGAGTCCTTAAGGCTTGGGGTAGAATCTGTTGAGAAGTCCTTTTGTACCTATACTTTTGGCACCTCCGGTACCGCTTGCCGTGCGGTAGCAAGAGAGAACAGTCTAATGACTCGGTGGCTGTAGTCTTTGACATTTTGAGGCCCTTCTCTGACACCGGCAGCTGGTATAGAGGTCTCTGGATGGGCAAGGACACTTGGCCCAGTGATGTACTTGTCAGTACACACTACCCTCTGTAGTGCCTTGCGGTCGATGCCAAGCAGTTTTTGCCCATACCAGGACGAGTGATTGCAACCCAGTCCAGGATGCTCTCGATGGTGCAGCTGTATCATTTTTTGAGGATCTGAGGACCCAATGCCAAGATCTTTTCAATCTCCTGATGGGAATAGGCTTTTGTCGTGGCCCTCTTCACGACTGTCGTGTGTGTGTTTGGACCATGATAGTTCGTTGGTGATGTGGACACCAACGAACTTGAGCTCTCAACCTGTTCCACTACAGCCCGTCGATAAGAATGGGGGCAGTGCTCATTCCTCTCTTTTTTCCTGTAGTCAAAGAACATCATCTCCTTTGTCTTTGTCACGTTGAGGGATAGGTTGTTATCCTGGCACAACACGGCCAGGTCTCTGGACCTGCCTCCCTCAACCGTGACCCATGTTATAACGGTCCAGATATACCACAGCTTTCAGCCCATCAGCATTCAGGGCTCGAGTCCACCCCAGTTTATAAAGGGAACGTGTGTGTGTCAAGCCTTAAGCATTATGTGTGTGGTGCCTGGTTATTTCTGTTGTGTTAGCTTGTGGTTTGCCAACTCCTCCAGCTGCTGTTACATGGTTTTTTTTTGGGTCACGCACGCGGCCCTTCCTGTCGTGTCGTTGCTGGTATTTTGTAGTCACGTTCCACATACGTTATTTATGTCAAGGTCAATGTCCAAGGTTGATCTGTGTGCTGGGAGATGTGGAACAAGTGCAACCTGCTGCTGCTCCTCCTGGGGGACAATCAATACTATTGTCAAGCAGGTAACACCAGACACAGTCCTGGGGGACTGAGATCCTGTTTGAATCCAGGCTCTTGTCGTAGCCTGCCGCGACCGGAGACCCATGGGCGGCGCGATCATTGGACCAGCGTCGCCTATGGTAGTGGAGGGCATGGCCCGGCTCAAGTTCGTAGAGCATGGTGTTTTGCAAACGCCAGGGTTGGTGGTTTCGATTCCCACGGGGGTATGAAAAAAAAAGTTATGTATGCGACTAACTGTAAGTCGCTCTGGATAAGAGCGTCTGCTAAATGACTTAAACACATGTTAAATGTAGAGGGCCCCGTAAACAGTTCCACAAAACGTCCAGCCACATGAGTGCGCTGACCCTGTGGAAGCACTAAATCACTGGACCAAAGCTCACTGTCCAGATGCACCAGCTGTGCGGCAAGTGCTTTTCCCTCCGGCCCCATGACATATGAAGCCCTTTGACTGTAGTGAAGCTGGGCAGCGACAGAACCCCTGGGATGTGGACAGACTGGCAGGTCTCAGGAACACCTAGAAGCCTCCGTTCTGAGGAGGGCAATGTGGGGCATTCTTGATTTTTCCTCCACTGATGATGATATCCACTCGTTTTATTCTTACTTTTTGTGAGTCAGTACCCAAGAACAACACAGTCATTTTTTCAGAACACACTGAGAAATTAATCAGAAAGACAGTTTGTTTTAGCACCACACTGTGCTAGTACAGGATAAAGTTTGAGCTGGGAAGGGGATGTTATGATAGTGGGTCCATGGCTACTACTCTGGGCGCGCAGATATTGTACCTCTCGGTTGAGGGGAGGCAGAGTGGTAGAGGGGAAACTTTCTAGCTCCTTCCAGACATATCCTTTGGTGGGGGGTGGGGTTTTTTTTGGTTTTGGGGTGGGGTGGGAACACTCTACCAGTGGGGCCTGTGTGTGACTTAAAAATTCAACTTATGGCTTCTGTTATGTAGTCCCAGTGCTTATTGTTTGATGGCATAGGTTGATGAAGCTCATTGTGGGACTCAATGTGGTTGAAGTCTCTGATTAGGACAGTTCAAATCAAATGACGCAGCTACTGGCGGGTGGCGGGTAACAAACAGTTCCTCTAGCCAGGTGTGATGTCAAATCTGGAGAGATGGAGAGGAGATCTCCATCCAGATAAAGTGGGCACGCATTAAGTTGGCAGATAGCAGTAACGTGCTACAACAAACAAAAACCCAAGACCATCACCTACATTAATCTACCCACCAACAGGCCCACGATGCCTGACTATATGACACCAATAGCTAACTAGCATGCTAGCAGCCCATGAACACTAACAAAGGTTTAGCACCAATACTTGGTTACAACAGACTACCAATAGTGTGTTAACACGACTAAACAGATCATTGCGCGTCCCGTGTCTAGTTTCCCTCCATAACGCAGCATATAATTAAAGGGTTTTTTTTTTTTTGGCTAGCTAGCGATAAGTATATTGTATTTAGCTACTACAGTACAGTTAGCTGTCGTGTTTTGGGCTAGCTCGCAATGGCCACTGTGTTGACTTTGTTTTGAAGACCGGCTAGCTGCTAAGCTTCGTGCTAGACCCGGCACCGCCGGGGGGAAAAACAATGCTAACCTACAGTAACTACCCACAACAGCCCAACATGCCTAACTTATGACGCCATGGCTAACTAGCACTGCTAGGCATCCAATAGCAACACAGGTTAGCACCATTTATTGGTTATGCAACAAACTACCATAGTGTGTTAACACACTAAACAGATAATTCGTGTCCGTGTCTAGTTTTCCTTTCCATCACGCAGCAAAAATTAAACGTTGGCTCGCTAGCACATTAACATTGGGAAACACCTCTCGCACAGTTGCTAAACGTTACCAGTAGCTACCCTCTAAGCTAGCTAGCCTGTGCTTTGCTGTCCGGGCTCCGCCGTAAACAATAACTTACCTGACAATAATTACCTACGGAGACCTACAATAAAAACTAAACCCCATCAATAACTACCTAACTAACTACCTACAATACCTAACTACAACTACCTACCCTACGATCAAATGCCATGGTTTAAGCTGTGACTCAACACCATATACAAGCCAAGCTTACCTCAGCTTACCTCCTGCTAAGAAGAAAAAAAAACCAACAACCTCTCCCCGACCACAAGCACAGCACAGACTGCTCTACAAGCCATTTGGTTGACCATTTGTGAATGTCTGGGAACAATGTAAGACAGATTTTGGGGTGTGTTAACCGCCCCCTTAATGCAAGCGTGTCACCAGGAAGAGACCTTGTTTGGTTAAGCGTTGTTGCTGTAGAACAAATGGGTGGCCACTGAGGATGCCCAAATGATTCCGGTATAAATTCGCCAGGCAGGCAGGGCTACATTGGTAGTTAACATTTACTTGCGAATGTTTTTTGGGGAAAGCATTCCTTCCCGACCAGAAAAGGTTTATCATTAGCATCAACGCTACTTGGGTGGGTGGGCGGTTTACACAAAGTGTGACATACGACGCCGGGGACCGCCCACATTCCCCAAACAACGGGGCCAAATTTCCCGTTTCCGTTTCAGGGAAAATTTTGGAAATACGAATCACTGGGGTGCATTTTGTTTATGTCTTTTTGATTGAAATTGGGGCAAATGAATTCGGGTTTTTTAACCAAATTTAAAATGATTTAGTTTATTCTTACTAAATTTAATAAAAGTTTAAAAATTGGTTGAATTTTAGTTTATGTCTGGTTCCCTTATTTGGATCCGGGGACCCCTATTTTTTAGGGCCCTAGTCAAAGAACTTTTCATAAATCAACATAGGGGTAAAGACCTCTTCCCCCCCCCCCCCCCCCCCCCCCAAACTCAAATAATATATTTAAAATATAATATAAAAATTTTTGGGAAATGTAAAAAGGGTTGGGCTTCTTCATTTGTGTCCAAAGTAAATACGTTTCTGTGCCCCTTTCAGAGTGAGTAACATTGCCTTTTATATAGTGTACCAAAGCTGTTCCCTCGCTGGGGCCATAACGCCCCTGATAACGCCCCGATCATTCCTCTGTCCTGATCTTGGAACCCGCTAAGCAGTGGTCAGGCTGGTTAGTATTTGGATGGAGAAACCCAGGGGGGACTGTGAAAACCCCAATGTGCTGTTAAGCTCATATTGTGCCCCAGTTTAGGAGCGGCTCTTTGTGTCATGGAAGCCCAACGGGCCCTTTTTATTTATCATCGCCTAAATAAATAGTCCACCCACCACCCCCCCAAAAAAATTGGGGGGGAATTGTTTATTGGGACTCTAATTCACAGTTGTGTTTTGTGTGCTGCCCTTGCCCTGAACCAAACAAATCAAATCAAATAATGCGACAGTGTGCGTTTCCCCCTCAAAATATAGGCCATGTAAAGCATAATGTATCAGCCTAGGCCTTTTCTCAGCATTTACCCCCGCGCCGCCTTTAATTAGGTCTAGCGAGACACAGTCAATGTCTTGTAATTCCATTAGGGCACTATACAATCCCTTCCATGTTTTGCCTGATGGATTCAGTTTATAATTCCCAAGTTGCGAACACTCTTTTCTCCAGTGTTAGATTTTCCACCGGTTTGACGTTGCTTTGTCCCGGCGCGCTCTTGGACACAGGCCCGAGCTACGTCCCCCTCGCTCTTCACACAAGTTCAAAAGTACAACCTTTGTTAATCGCCAAAACGGCCACCCCCCAATTGGGACACAATGTTCTATTAAGTGTTTTCTAGAGTCAACCACAACATTGTTTTTTTAAACCCCTGATCAGCGTGTACCATTTGTGAGGTTCTGGGAAAAATGTAAGGACAATTTAGATGTTGTGTTGTAGTTACTCCCTTAAATGCAAGCGTGCACCCAGCAGGAAATACCTTTGTGTTTGGGTTAGCAGTGTTTTCCAATAGAACAAGTGGGCCCACTGAGTGATGCCCAAATGACCACGGGTATAAGAGAGACCTGTCAGGGCATAGGTTTTTCTAAAGTTAACTGTTAACTTGCTAAGGATTTGGGGTAAGTCATTCCTTCCCTATTTAAAGCCGGTTTATGGTTAGCATCATCGCTAAACGTCTACACAAAGTGTGAAAACACGAGCGGACAGCCACACATGCACACGAGACAGGGTCTTCATTGACATCTTTCACACAATTCATGGAAGTATAGGAGCCATTGATGCACCTTTGTCGGTGTTCATGCCCTTCAGGAAAGTACTCAGGGATAATAAATACCAGTACTCTACAAATACTGAATTGATGACTGTTGTTGATTTTGTGGGATGTCCTTATAAATGGTTTGGGAACATTTTTAAATTTGCGTATAATGTTCTGGAATTCCCCCCAGTGGATTTCGTGCCCAAAAGAAAAACCTTAATTTAACATCGCTAGTCATCGGTAAGTGTCTATTGTCAAAAATGCAACATCAGTGTAGAGTGAATAGATTCTTGTAAGGCCCCGCACAAGCACCTATTCTAACTTCAAATATATAATAGTCTAGAGTTTAGTGGAAATGGGTGACACCACCTGTTTGACTTCCTTTCCAAGGTTTTTTGTGTTTCAGGAATGGATACGTTGTTCCTGTGGTCACTTTGAATTTGTCTGGGTGAACCATGGACTTTTGTTTGATTGTTGTACCAAAGAGGTTTTTTTGGCTTTTCGAATATGAAATTAGCTGGGCTATGCCCGATTTGTAGATCTAAGGAAAGCTTAATCAGGGGTTATGGACGTGTATTACGTTGCATGGAGAACCGCATTGTGATAACAGCATTATCGTAATCCTGTTGATTCTCTTAACTGATTTCAAGTCACTACTGGGGATTGCCAAACAATTTTGTTGAATATTGTTGTAAATTCAGTTTGTTAAAATGTTGCTGGATCACCGTTGAAATCGGTTGACTCAAACGCATAGAATATTTATAGGGGCCCTAGTCATATAAAGATTGTATATAAATGCAACATTTGGGGATGCCGGCCTCTTCCCCCCCCCTCCCCCCAACAAGACTGCCCAAATTATTCAAGGTATATATATTCGTCATATTGGAAATGTAAGCCAGGGGTGAGCTCTCATAAGGTTGTTGGTCACAAAGTGGGATTGGTTGTCTGTGTCTCCTTTTCCAGAGTGATAGTGAACACATTGACTTTATATAGTGGTACCAAGAGTTTTGTCCCTCGCTTAACACGGCCAATTTTCACAGGCATGAATTACGCCTATGATTCTCCGGGGGGAACAAAAAAAAAGATCTCGGAAGCTAAGCAGGTCGGGGCATGGTAAGTACTTGGAATTTGAGAACGCCTGGATACCAGGTGCTTGTAAGAGCTTCTTGTCCTTAGAAGCGTGCTCTTGTGTCATGGAGCACGGCTTTTTATTTTATCACCTATAATTTCATGGATTGTTTTGCACTAAATGCAGTTTTTGTGGCTGCCCTGCCCTGATCAAATCAATAATGGAACAGTGCGTTTCTCAAATATAGCAGATACATGCAAGCCTTTTGTTTTTAGTCTAGGAGACAGTCAATGTCTGTAGTCCATTAGGGCACTATCAATCCCTTCAAAGTTTTGCCTGATTCCGTTAATTCCCAAGTTTTCCCTTTTCTCCGTTTGATTTCCCCGTTGACCGTTTGTCCCTTTTTGGCAGGTTTTCGCTCTCAAAAGTCACCTTTTTTAATAGAAAACGCACAATTGTTTCAAAATTTCCCAAACAAGGTTTAAACCCCTCAGGTGAATTTGTTAGGCTGGGAAAAAGTAAAAAAG
>JAGTTL010000641.1:0-33142 GCA_036851935.1 Coregonus suidteri | reverse complement strand
GTGACAGTAGCTAGGTTTCCATCCAATTGGCGACAGATTTGCATGCAAATATTCAAAAAAACGCATAAAGAAATTATGCACATTTTCCTACCAATGGTGTGTTTCCAGCAAACAAACTTGTTGTGGATAAAAATCACTGCATGATGACATAGTGCACACAAAATTCATTTTTTGGCTTAAGATTTCATGTAAATCTGAAGTTCAATGTGTTTCAATCGCATTTTCAATTCTACTGAAAACTGTTGCGTTAAATAGCAAATGTGCCTACTACTGTCTTGGCACATGCACTCTAGCTAATAGCTCACAGATACAGTGCGGGTAGGCTAGTCTACGTCAGTGTTTCCCTAACTCTGTCCTGGGGCCCCCCACTGATGCACGTTTTGGTTGTTGCCCTAGCACTACACAGCTGATTCAAAGAACCATTTCCCGCACAATTAATTTTCTGACACAAAAAGATCCCAACATGTCGAACAAAGAAATGATCTGTCGGCATAAAAAAACAAAAACTTCCTGTTTCCATCACAGCTGTCTTGAAAAAATGTTTATACGGTATGACTTTACTCACAGAAAAATGTGGATGGAAACGTAGTTACTGACATGGTTGTTGAATTCGTTCATTATCAGTCCAAGTGGATGTTATTGTTCAATTAATCTCCTAAGGACAATATATAAAATATATCATAAGGCCTTACTTTGATGGCCAAGTTTTTACCTAACACAGAGGGTGTTAGGAACCTCCTGGTTTACAGACAACATCAGGGCTGAAAATAACATTATGCTGGCTTGCAAAGCGATGTGTAGGATGAGTTAGGTTTTTATTCTCCCACAACTTGCATTCAGAATGACTATCAGGGTTAGGGACATTGTGAAGAGACTACCTAAACCACTGAAACTAGAACAACCATTTCAGTAATGGGTCCAATCATCTAACTAACTGATTGGATTAGTTTAGAAAAATATGTTATCTTTGTGTAGCATAAGATTAATCAATCAATCAGTCAATGTACATGCAAAAACAGAAATACTAAAAACAATCCTAAAACTGTCTACCTGCAGTAGAGCATGCTGGGAAATCTGATAATGATGGGAATGTTTTTCTCTCCACAGAGTAAAACTGACACAGTCACACTCTCACACTCAACACTGGTTATTAACACCAACAGTTGGGTTATTTTACACCACTGTAAAATAACACTCTTACAGATTTAATTGAACTCCTGAATCAACACTAGAAATGCTACACTGAAAAATCAACACTGTGTAACACTGGCCAATTTGCTGTGAGCAAATGCACACAAAGTCGTTGCCATGTCCATTCTTGTGGAAAGAAGACTAGCGAAGACATCAAAACTATGAAATAACACATATGGAATCATGTAGTAACCAAAAAAGTGTTAAACAAATCAAAATATATTTTCAATTTTAGATTCTTCAAAGTAGCCACCCTTTGCCTTGATGACAACGCTGCACACTCTTGGCATTCTCTCAACCAGCTTCATGAGGAATGCTTTTCCAACAGTCTTGATGGAGTTCTCCAATATGCTGAGCACTTGTTGGCTGCTTTTCCTTCATCCTGCGGTCCGACTCATCCCAAACCATCTCAATTGGGTTGAGGTCGGGTGATTGTGGAGACCAGGTCATCTGATGCAGCACTCCATCACTCTCCTTGGTCAAATAGCCCTTACACAGCCTGGAGGTGTGTTTTGGGTGATTGTCCTGTTGAAAAACAAATGATAGTCCCACTAAGCGCAAACCAGATGGGATGACATATCGTGCCATGCTGGTTAAGTGTGCCTTGAATTCTAAATAAATCAGACAGTGTCACCAACAAAGCACCATCACACCTCTTCCTCCATGCTTCACGGTGGGAACCACACATGCGGAGATCATCTGTTCACCTACTCTGTGTCTCACAAAGACACGGCAGTTGGAACCAAAAATCTCAAATTTGGACTCATCAGACCAAAGGACAGATTTCCACCAGTCTAATGTCCATTGCTCATGTTTCTTGGCCCAAGCACGTCTCTTCTTATTATTGGTGTCCTTTAGTAGTGTTTTCTTTGCAGAAATTTGACCATGAAGGCCTGATTCACACAGTCTCCTCTGAACAGTTGATGTTGAAATGTGTCTGTTACTTGAACTCTGAAGCATTTATTTGGGCTGCAATCTGAGGTGCAGTTAACTCTAATGAATTTATCCTCTGCAGTAGAGCTAACTCTGGGTCTTCTTTTCCTGTGGCGGTCCTCATGAGAGCCAGTTTCATCATAGCGCTTGATGGTTTTTGCGACTGCACTTGAAGAAACTTTCAAAGTTCTTGAAAGTTTCCGTATTGACTGACCTTCAGGTCTTAAAGTAAGCTGTTCTTGCCATAATATGGACTTGGTCTTTGACCAAATAGGGCTATCTTCTGTATACCACCCCTACCTTGTCACAACACTACTGATTGGCTCAAACGTATTATGAAGGAAATCAATTCCAGGCACACCTGTTAATTGAAATGCATTCCAGGTGACTACCTCATGAAGCTGCTTGAGAGAATGCCAAGAGTGTGCAAAGCTGTCATCAAGGCAAAGGGTGGCTATTTGAAGAATCTAAAATATAAAATATATTTTGATTTGTTTAACACTTTTTTGATTACTACATGATTCCATATGTGTTATTTCATAGTTTTGATGTTTTCACTATTATTCTACCCTGGAATGAGTAGGTGTGTCCAAACTTTTGACTGGCACTGTACATAATGTAGCTCATCCAAGAGCGATGTGTCCAATTTGTCCTTTTGGTGGCCCTGTGGGGCCAAAGCTTGAACTCCAGCATGGCTGCTTGCAGCTACAGTATATTTCTATCTGGATTGGATGATTTGAGTGGAAGCTATTTACTATTCATAAGGTTTGAGGCTCCCTGAGAGACGGAAGGGGGAGAAGGAGGGGAGAGTGCGAGAGAGAGAAAGAGGGATGAGAGAGTGTGTGTGTCTGCATGTGAGAGAGAGAGAGAGAGAGAGAGAGAGAGAGAGAGAGAGAGAGAGAGAGAGAGAGAGAGAGAGAGAGAGAGAGAGAGAGAGAGAGAGAGAGAGAGAGAGAGAGGGGTGGGTAGGTGCTCTGGAGAGGTTGCGTCTAGATCACATAGTTCTCTCATGTCTAAGGTTCTTTGGTTGAATTAATGATTAATCAATACATTCCTGGAAGTAGGAGCAAGATTCTAGGACTTGGGCAGTCTGAGTGTCATCTCCCCTTTGATTTTCATTCAAGTGTGTCAAATCTCAATCTATAGTCTTAATCTATGATATGCTACTAAAACCATTTGTTTTTAAGAGTTCGTTTTCTAATAAAATACTGTTTTATTTATTTATTGCCCGTGGACTACAGTCCTAAAAACTCTTAAAATAGAATTAAATCCGTTGGCCTTCCTAGCCTTCGGACTGGAGCAATGCTGCTGCAAACACACTTATTTTCTGGATAGGAAGAGATCTGGGTCACATGCTTGAATTATCTATTTGCAGGGTTGCATGCATCAATGCCAAGAAATTTCATTAGGGGAACTTTGCCCAAGGAAAACGAGAGCTATCTGTGTAGGATGGAGCCGGAGGCCAAGGAGAGAGGGACGACAGAGAACAGAGGCAGCTCCTCTACGAGGGAGCAACACTCCTCCTGCTCCAGCCTCAAGGTATGATCAGAACCTCTAGGCCTCCCTCTGCCGCTCTCTGATTCTCTTTGCCTCTGACTCTCTGACTTTCTCTGACTCGCTTAAGGGCTCTATTCAATCCGTATAAAGGAAGTTCAGCGTTACAGCGTGATTTAAATTTAAAGACAATGTTCCCGCATTAGTGGAGACTGCATTCATGTCGGCGCAATCGGAAATTACCTTTACATTTTGTATCACACAATTGGTACCGCTTCAGCAATACAGATTGAATAGAGCCCTAACTCTCCTCTCCTCTCTTCCTCCTTCCTCCTCTCCACCTCTCCTCTGCATGCCTCCTCTCCTGTTAAGGTTAGCGTTTAGTGGGGGGGCGGGGGTAAAGCTGATCCTATAGGGCAACTTCTACCTGGAACTTTCTCTAGGTATACTATTCCTCTGTTGTGGCAGGAAGAGCAGCCATACTGAACTATATTTCACCTGACAAGGGGATGTTCCAGCTCATTTGACCACATGTAAGTCAGTGAGACCATGTGTGGATGTTACATGTTTTTCTCCTTTCCTGTTAGCTAACCATGTTGTTTAACATCATTGGGCCTTAATAGCCTTTCATTCCGAGTTTAAGGACCAGACATTGAAATGGGTTTAATATATTTTTTGAGGGAATTGAATGGCTGTGAGAAGGATTCAGGAGGGGAATGAGAACATGCCGGATGAAGCCGAAGGCTGCAGATGAAGGCTGTAGAGTTTGGCTTGTAGACATCAGGCCATGGTAGTTAGGCTGCTGTGGTGATGGCAATCCCAAAAAGAGAACTCCAAATTAGTCTGACCCTGGACAGGAAGTGAGTTGTTCTGGACTGCAGGTGCTGAATGGTTGGCAATATAGTTGAGGTAGTACAGCGTATGGACGAGATGCCCACGGAGTGACCCAACCTTAGACCCCAGGAGAGCAAGCAGAAGCGACTGTGGCAAGGGAAATCAACTCTTGAAGGAAGAAAACCTTGAGAGGAACCAGGCACAGCTAGGAGGCCAACCCTCTTTTGGCTGGTTGGGTAGGAGTCAGTGCGTGAGGTAGATGGTGTCCGTGAAAGGAGGCAGGGACTAGAAAACAGTGCTAGAGTTAATGCGGGTTCTGAGAGATGAGCATGTTGTGTGCTCTCCTGATGTTGACGTCAGAGCGGATGTAGGAATGATAGGCTTGAGAGGACCAGCGTGTGAGGAGTTGTATGGTATGGTCTGGGATGCTGTGTCGAGATGCCATGGATGCAGCTCCGATGTGGAAGGAGTCCTGAGAATTGATCAGCAGGATAGCCATACAGTCATAGTATTTGTCTCAGATGGGAATGGAACCAGATTTAGTGATGAACAGTGGATTGGATGGAGAGGCATGTTGAGATTGTCTGAGCTGTTGGAAGTAGGTGAGTGGTTGGTAAGGGCTGAGGGTAGATGTTAGCCGGAACAGGTAGACTGTTGTGGTTCTGCCAAACTGATCGGTTTATTGTGGAGGACGATGTCTAACATACTGAGAATTTCTATAGGTAGAAAATTAGGATGTAAACTCGGAACGTCACAGGCAGCGAAAAATGCAAAAGAAACATAAATCCCAGCGTAGAGAGACGTAACCTAATCTCAGCATCTGGATGCAGGCAGACAGGATGTCAATGGTGATTGGCTGGTGACAAGGGTGGGCGGAGGTCGGCATCTGAATACTTGAACAGAGGCAGTTGGTTCACATCTAGTAGAGGGTCTCAGCTGGTAAAACCAGGGGCCGAACCGCTGCAAGATCAGTTGGAACGTAACTAGCTGAGATGTGGGAGTTCATGGCTGGTAGGGATGGAAGGTGAGGCACTGCGGGGGTGGCAGTCATGGGACCAGCGGTGAAGAGAAGGCGCCCGTAGAGCTGTCAAGAGTGCCCCAGTATGTGCTGACATATCACTGCAGGAGCCTGGTGGCAGTAGCATTCGTAGATTGTTGCGCAACCAAAATAAATGGTCAGATCCATAACAATGGTGTGGTAGTCATCCAACTCCTAGCGGCGAGAAGGGTGAGCTGAGCAAATGACGTCTCTGTAGTACAAGAAGGCCAAGGAAGGGGCCGGGGGGACCTGAAGTGGGGTGAGGTCGGCAGAGAGTGGGTGAGCCGTTGCTGGAGCAGCGTTCACAGG
Organism: Coregonus suidteri; assembly: GCA_036851935.1. Taxonomy (NCBI): domain Eukaryota; kingdom Metazoa; phylum Chordata; class Actinopteri; order Salmoniformes; family Salmonidae; genus Coregonus; species Coregonus suidteri. The sequence continues at coordinate 27,342 of JAGTTL010000641.1, read as the reverse complement.
GCTAGACGGACCTGAGGTGGGGAGAGGTCCTCACTTGCAGAGAGAGGGGGTGAGCCGCTGCCGCGGTCACGTGGCAAGCGGGACCTTGTCTACTGGCGAAGTGAGGAAGAGACTGGATGCGAATTGAAGTGGAGGGTGTTGGGTGGAGGAAGAGCCAGGTCTGCTGTCAAGAGGGAATTGTGAGCCGGAGGGCAGGGCTGGGCTGCAGCCAACAGTGAAAACTGGAACATCGAGGCAATCGGCTCACTGAACTGAGAGGTCACAGCTGTGAGGAATAGGGGCAAAGCCACAGCTGGAGGAGCAGGAGCAGCAGGCACATATAGCTGGCTAAGCAGTCGTCGCTGGCAGAGAAGGTGAGGCACTGCAACAGTGGCGGTCACAGGACGAGTGGGACCAGAGGCGAAGATGGAGTTTGTCACTGGTGGAGAGGGAGGGTGTGTCACTGTGGGAGGAACAGTCATGCGCCGGCCGGGCCTGAGGTGGGGAGAGGTCGTCACTGGCAGAGAGTGGGGGTGAGCCACTGCTGTAGCAGTGGACAAGGGGCCAGCGGGACCTGAGAGGGGGAGAGCTACTAGTGGTTGTAGCCGGGAGGCCAGAGTGGCCGGCAGTGAAGACTGGAACTGCGAGACAGTCGGTTCACTTAACTGGGACAGAGTCGCAGCTGTGGCCACCTCCTATCATCCTGCAGACCGGCCTTCTCACTCTAGAAATGCCATCTTCATGCATGTTCAGCAGTCTTATGGCTTGGGGGTAGAAGCTGTTAAGGGGCCTTTTGGACTAGACTTGGCGCTCCGGTACTGCTTGCTGTGCGGTAGCAGAGAGAACAGTCTATGACTTGGGTGACTGGAGTCTTGGACAATTTTTTGGGCCTTCCTCTGACACTGCCTAGTATATAGGTCCTGGACGGCAGGAAGCTTGGCTCCAGTGATGTACTGGGCTGTACGCACCACCCGCTGTAGCTCCTTACGGTCGGATGCCGTGCAGTTGCCATACCAGACGGTGATGCAACTGGTCAGGAAGCTCTCGATAGTGCAGCTGTATAACTTTTTGAGGATCTGGGGACCCATACCAAATATTTTCAGTCTCCTGAGGGGCAAAAGGCGTTGTTGTGCCCTCTTCACGACTTTCTTGGTGTGTTTGTACCATGATAGTTTGTTGGTGATGTGGACATCAAGGAACTTGAAACTCTCGACCCGCTCCACTACAGCCCCGAGGGGCCCCCGTGTTGAGGATCAGCGTGGCAGATGTGTTGTTGCCTACCCTTACCATCTGGGGCCGGCCCGTCAGGAAGTCCAGTATCCAGTCCCAGGGTCCTTAGCTTAGTGATGAGCTTTGTGGGCACTATGGTGTTGTAGTCAATTAACAGCATTCTCACATAGGTGTTCCTTTTGTCCAGGTGGGAAAGTGCAGTGTGGAGTGCGATTGAGATTGCGTCATCTGTGGATCTGTTGGGGCGGTATGCAAATTGGAGTGGGTCTAGGGTTTCCGGGATGATGGTGTTGATGTGAGCCATGACCAGCCTTTCAAAGCACTTCATTGCTACCGACGTGAGTGCTACGGGGCGGTAGTCATTTAGGCAGGTTACCTTCGCTTTCTTGGGCACAGGGACTATGGTGGTCTGCTTGAAACATGTAGGTATTACAGACTTGGTCAGGGTGAGGTTGAAAATGTCAGTGTAGACACTTGCCAGTTGGTCCGCGCATGCTCTGAGTACATGTCCTGGTAATCTGTCTAGCCCCGTGGCCTTGTGAATGTTGACCTGTTTAACGGTCTTGCTCACATCGGCTACGGAGATCGTGATCACACAGTCGTCCGTCATGTTTTTCATCGGCAGGAACTGGGAAACTAGTCAGGATCGAGGGAAAGATGAGCAAAGTACAGAGAGATCCTTGATGTAAATCTACCTCAGAGCGCTCAGGACCTCAGACTGGGGTGAAGAATCACCTTCCAACAGGACAACGACCCTAAGCACACAGCCAAGACAATGCAGGAGTGGCTTCGGGACAAGTCTCTGAATGTCCTTGAGTGGCCCAACCAGAGCCCGGACTTGAACCCGATCGAACATCTCTGGAGAGACCTGAAAATAGCTGCGCAGTGACGCTCCCCATCCAACCTGACAGAGAAGAATGGGAGAAACACTCCAAATACAGGTGTGCCAAGATTGTAGCGTCAAACCTACATTTTAAATTTTTTGTCATTTAGCAGACGCTCTTATCCAGAGCGACTTACAGTTAGTAAGTGCATACATTTTCATACTGGCCCCCCGTGGGAATCGAACCCACAACCCTGGCGTTGCAAGCGCCATGCTCTACCAACTGAGCTACACGGGACCCACGAAGGCTCAAGGCTGTAATCACTGCCAAAGGTGCTTCAACAAAGTGCTGAGTAAAGGGTCTGAATACTTATGTAAATGGATATTGGGCGGAGGCCGGCTAGTGGTGATTGTTTAACAGTCTGATTGCCTGGGGATAGAAGCTGTTTATCAGTCTCTCGTTCCCAGCTTTGATTCACCTGTACTGCCTCTGCCTTCCAGATGTTTGCGGGGTGAACAGGCCATGGCTCGAGTGGCTACACACAAAAAAATGCTGGGTTGTTTGGTTGACCCAACTGCTAGGTTGTTTGGTTGACCCAACTGCTGGGTTGTTTGGTTGACCCAACTGCTGGGTTGTTTGGTTGACCCAACTGCTGGGTTGTTTGGTTGACCCAACTGCTGGGTTGCAGGCATTGGGTAACTTGGTTGGGTTATTTTCTTTCAAAACTGCTGTGTTATTGAGATATGACCCAGCGGGTCAGATCAGAAGACTGGAGGCATAGTTTAGTAGGGGCATGGCATTCAGCTAGTTCTTTTTAGCCACCCATTAGAGTAAATGTAATTCCTGTTCATCTGTTCTGTTGCATAGTTATCACATGTTAAGAACATTGAACATTGACATTTTTATAGCTTCAATGACACTTACAGAAGTGTGATAGCTCCTTAAAAGCCTATGTAAATCCCATTATTAGGAGGCAATAATTATACATATATTATAATATGTAATAAATAATCAAAATATTATAGAACAAAATTACATTTGCAGTATGTAAACTTAACCTGATGAACAGGAATGACACTCTCATTACTCTCATGGGTGGCCAATAAGAGCTAGCTGAAAGCCACGCCCCCAATAAATCACGCCTCCTGAAAATAGCCTAAGGATTACATTCAAAAAGACCCAGCTGCTAGGTCAACCCAGCATGAGAGTACAAAATACGGGTTCGGGTAATCCCAACAGCACAACATGTTGGGTTATTCACGCAACCCAACTGGCTCGGTCAAAATAACCCAACATTATTTAACCAGCACTGGGTTACCAAATAACCCAAATTGGCTTGTTTTCAGACCAGTGTAAGGTCCTTGATGATCTTGGCCTTCCTGTAGCACCGGGTGCTGTAGATGTCCTGGAGGGCAGGCAGTACCCTCTGGAGATCCCTGTGGTTGCGGGCAGCAGTGATACAGCTCGATAGAATCTGTTGAAGTTTGTGAGGGTCTTAGGGGCCAAGACGGATTTCATCTGCCTCCTGAAGTTGAGGAGGTGCTGTTGCGCCTTCTTCACCACGCCGTCGGTGTGAAGGGACCATTTCAGGTCCTCAGTGATGTGCACGCAGATGAACTTGAAGCTTTTGACCCTATACACTGCAGCCCCGTTGATGTGGATGGGTGTGTGCTCTCTCTGCTGTCTCCTGTAGTCCACGATCAGCTCCTTCATTTTGTTGACGTTGAACGAGAGGTTATCTTCCTGGTACCACTCCGTCAGGCTCTCACCTCCTCCCAGTAGGCTGTCTCATCAATGTTGGTAATCAGGCCTACCACTGTTATGTCATCAGCAAACTTGATGATTGAGTTGGAGAAGTGTTTGGCCACGTGCTCAGTCCCCTCCTGTACTCTCTGTTCACCCATGACTGCATGGCCAGGCAAGACTCCAACACCATCATTAAGTTTGCCGACGACACAACAGTGGTAGGCCTGATCACCGACAACGATGAGACAGCCTATAGGGAGGAGGTCAGAGATCTGGCCGTGTGGTGCCAGGACAACAACCTCTCCCTCAACGTGACCAAGACAAAGGAGATGATTGTGGACTACAGGAAAAAAAAGAGGACTGAGCACGCCCCCATTCTCATCGACGGGGCTGTAGTGGAACAGGTTGAGAGCTTCAAGTTCCTTGGTGTCCACATCACCAACGAACTATCATGGTCCAAACACACCAAGACAGTCGTGAAGAGGGCACGACAAAGCCTATTCCCCCTTAGGAGACTAAAAAGATTTGGCATGGGTCCTCAGATCCTCAAAAAATTCTACAGCTGCACCATCGAGAGCATCCTGACTGGTTGCATCACCGCCTGGTATGGCAACTGCTTGGCCTCCGACCGCAAGGCACTACAGAGGGTAGTGCGTACGGCCCAGTACATCACTGGGGCAAAGCTTCCTGCCATCCAGGACCTCTATACCAGGCGGTGTCAGAGGAAGGCCCTCAAAATTGTCAAAGACTCCAGCCACCCTAGTCATAGACTGTTCTCTCTGCTACCGCACGGCAAGCGGTACCGGAGTGCCAAGTCTAGGTCCAAAAGACTTCTCAACAGCTTCTACCCCCAAGCCATAAGACTCCTGAACAGCTAATCATGGCTACCCGGACTATTTGCACTGCCCCCCCACCCCATCCTTTTTACGCTGCTGCTACTCTGTTAAGTATTTATGCATAGTCACTTTAACTCTACCCACATGTACATATTACCTCAACTACCTCAACTAGCCGGTGCCCCCCGCACATTGACTCTGCAACGGTACCCCCCCTGTATATATAGCCTCCCTACTGTCACTTTATTTTACTTCTGCTCTTTTTTTTTCTCAACACTTTTTTTGTTGTTGTTTTATTCTTACTTTTTTTTTGTTTAAAATAAATGCACTGTTGGTTAAGGGCTGTAAGTAAGCATTTCACTGTAATGTCTGCACCTGTTGTATTCGGCGCATGTGACCAATACAATTTGATTTGATTTGATTTGATTTGTGGCGGAGGGGTTGTTGCCTATATTCACCACCTGGGGTCGGCCCGTCAGGAAGTCCAGGACCCAGTTGCACAGGGAGGGGTTCAGACCCAGGGTCCTGAGCTTAGTGATGAGCTTGGAGGGCACTATGGTGTTGAAGGCTGAGCTGTAGTTGATGAACAGTATTCTTACATAGGTATTCCTCTTGTCCAGATATTGCAGAGTGCAGTGCGATGGCGATTGCGTCATCTGAGGATCTGTTGGGGCGGTATGCAAATTGCAGAGGGTCTAGAATGTTGGGTAAGGTGGAAGTGATATGATCCTTAACTAGCCTCTCAAAGCACTTCATGATGACCGAAGTGAGTGCTACGGGGCGATAGTCATTTAGTTGAGTTACTTTCGCTTTCTTGGGTACAGGAACAGTGGTGGAAACTGTGAAGCAAGTGTGGACAACAGACATAGGGAGAGATCGAATATGCCTGTAAACACTCCATCCAGCTGGTCTGCACATGTTCCGAAGATGCGGCTTGGGATGCCGTCTGGGCTGGCAGCCTTGCAAGAGTTAACACGCTTAAATGTCTTACTCACGTCGGCCATGGACATCGGGAGCACACAGTCCTTGGGAGTGGCGGGGGATCACGTCAGCGGCTCTGTGTTGTTTTACTCGATGCGGGTGAAGGTGTTTAGCTTGTCCGGGAGCGAGGTGTTGGTATCCGCGGCATGGCTGTGTTTCCCTTTATAATCTGTGATTGTCTGGACATGCGTTTCGTGTCTGAACCGTTGAATTGTGACTCTGTCCCTGTACTGTCGTTTTGCCTCTTTGATTGCCTTACGGAGGTCATAGCTGGTCTGTTTGTACACGTCCATGTTCCGAGTCACCTTGCCGTGGTTAAAAGAGGTGGTTAACCTCTGGTTTGGATAAGTTCTAATCATAAAAGTAGGAACAACATCCTCTATGCACTTCCTGATGAACCCAGTCACTGAGTCAGTGTATACAGTGCCTTCAGAAAGTATTCATTTTGTTACAGCCTGAATTCAAAATGGATTAAATAGCTTTTTTTCTCTCACCCATCTGCACACAATACCCCATAATGACAAAGTGTTTCAATGTTTTTTATATAAAAAAATACAAATGAAATACAGAATCTAATTTACATAAGTATTCATACCCCTGAGTCAATACATGTTAGAATCAACTTTGGCAGTGATTACAGCTATGCACACCTGGATTGTACAATATTTGAACATCACATTTTTGTATTTCTTCAAGCTCTGTCAAGTTAGTTGTTGATCATTGCAAGACAGCCATTTTCATGTCTTGGGGCCATAGATTTTCAAGCCGCTTTAAGTCAGGAACATTCAATGTTGTCTTGGTAAGCAACTCCAGTGTATATTTGGGCTTGTGTTTTAGGTAATTGTCCTGCTGAAAGGTTAAATTGTCTCCAGTGTCTGTTGGAAAGCAAACTGGACCAGGTTTTCCTCTAGGATTTTGCCTGTGCTTAGCTCTATTCCGTTTCTTTTTATCCTAAAAAACTCCCTAGTCCTTGCCGATGACAAGCATACCCATAACATGATGCAGCCACCACCATGCTTGCAAATATGAAGAGTGGTACTCAATTATGTGTTGTGTTGGATTTGCCCCAAACATAAAGCTTTGTATTCAGGACATAAAGTTCATTTCTTTGCCACATTTTTTGCAGTTTTACTTTAGTGCCTTATTGCAAACAGAATGCATGTTTTGGAATATTTTTATACTGTACAGGTTTCCGTCTTTTCACTCTGTCATTTCGGTTAGTATTGTGGAGTAACTACAATGTTGTTGATCCATCCTCACTTTTCTCCTATCACAGCCATTCAACTCTGTAACTGTTTTAAAGTCACCATTGGCCTCATGGTGAAATCCCTGAGTGGTTTCCTTCCTCTCCGGCAACTGAGTTAGGAAGGACTCCTGTATTTTTATAGTGACTGCACCATCCAAAGTGTAATTAATAACTTCACTATCCTCAAAGAGATATTCAATGTCTTTTTCTTTACCGATTTACCAATAGGTGCCCATCTTTGCGAGGCATGGGAAAATCTGTTTAAAATTCACTACTCGACTGAGGGACCTTACAGATCATTTAATGTGTGGGGAACATAGATGAGGTAGTCATTCAACAATCATGTTCAGCACTATTATTGCACACAGAGTGAGTCCATGCAACTTGTTATGACTTGTTGAGCTAGTTTACTCCTGAATTTGTTTAGGCTTGCCATAACAAAGGAGTTGAAAACTTATTGACTCAAGACATTTCAGGTTTTCATTTTTTATTAATTAGTAAAAATGTCAAGAAACATAATTCTGCTTTGACATTATGGGGTGTAGTGTATATGTCAGTGACACAAAATCTAAATGTAATCCATTTTAAATTCAGGTTGTAACACAACAAAATGTGGAAGAAATCAAGGGGTGTATATACTTTCTGAAGGCGCTGTACTGCATGATCTGCATGATCAAAACAATCTTGAAGCATAGATCCCGATTTGTCAGACCAACGTTGAACAGCCCTTACCACGGGTGCTTCCTGCTTAACGGGGAATGGAAACTCTAGGATTTAGAATACCAGCTAACTGGCATTTTTGCACCAGACATAGCGTTTTCCTTGATGGCCAAAAAGCTCAATTTTAGTCTCATCTGACCAGAGTACCTTCTTCCATATGTTTGGGGAGTCTCCCACATGCCTTTTGGCGAACACCAAACGTGTTGCTTATTTTTTTCTTTAAGCATTGGCTTTTTTCTGGCCACTCTTCCGTAAAGCCCAGCTCTGTGGAGTGTACGGCTTAAATACTCCAATCTCCACTGTGGAGCTTTGCAGCTCCTTCAGGGTTATCTTTGGTCTCTTTGTTGCCTCTCTGATTAATGCCCTCTTTGCCTGGTCCGTGAGTTTTGGTGGACGGCCCTCTCTTGGCAGGTTTGTTGTGGTTGCATATTCTTTCCATTTTTTAATAATGGATTTAATGGTGCTCTGTGGGATGTTCAAAGTTTCGGATATTTTTTTATAACCCAACCCTGATCTGTACTTCTCCACAACTTTGTCCCTGACCTGTTTGGAGAGCTCCTTGGTCTTCATGGTGCCACTTGCTTGGTGGTGCCCCTTGCTTAGTGGTGTTGCAGACTCTGGGGCCTTTCAGAACAGGTGTATATTACATTTACATTTTAGTCATTTAGCAGCTGCTCTTATCCAGAGTGACTTACAGTTAGTGAGTGCATACATTTTCATACTGGCCCCCCGTGGTAATATAATATTAATAAAGCAATAACTTTATTGAAAGAATAAGGATAAGGGGATACATTGTGGGTTCGATTCCCACGGGGGGCCAGTATGAAAAAATTTATGCACTCACTAACTGTAAGTCGCTCTTTAGTCAAGAGCGTCTGCTCAATGACTAAAATGTCAAATGTAAATGTAATAACCATAACATTATATACAACATTCATCTCAGGGATATTGTCATCAAAATTGAACTGGAATTACTAAATATTATAAGAATAAGGAATATACTATAATAACAATAATGGGCTTTTACAACTTCTATTTCTTCTTACATACATTCCTCTAGGCCTATAGCCTAATACTTGAAGAGTCAGAATTAAAAGCATGCAAGAACAGGGAAATTACCTGTGACAATCTGAGCTACTGGGTGAAGACTAGGAGACCATTTACTAGTACCTAGCTATGTATGGTATGTACAGTTGAAGTCGGAAGTTTACATACACTTAGGTTGGAGTCATTAAAACTAGTTTTTCAACCACTCCACAAATTTCTTGTTAACAAACTATAGTTTTGGAAAGACGGTTAGGACATCCACATTGTACATGACACAAGTAATTTTTCCAACAATTGTTTACAGACAGATTATTCCACTTATAATTCACTATATCACAATTCCTGTGGGTCAGAAGTTTACATACACTAAGTTGACTGTGCCTTTAAACAGCTTGGAAAATTCCAGAAATTGATGTCATTGCTTTAGAAGCTTCTGATAGGCTAATTGACATAATTTGAGTCAATTGGAGGTGTACCTGTGGATATATTTCAAGGCCTACCTTCAAACTCAGTGCCTCTTTGCTTGACATCATGGGAAAATGAAAAGAAATCAGCCAAGACCTCAGAAAAAAAATTGTAGACCTCCACAAGTCTGGTTCATCCTTGGGAGCAATTTCCAAGCGCCTGAAGGTACCACGTTCATCTGTACAAACAATAGTACGCAAGTATAAACACCATGGGACCACGCAGCTGTCATACCACTCAGGAAGGAGACACATTCTGTCTCCTAGAGATGAACGTACTTTGGTCTGAAAAGTGCTAAACAATCCCAGAACAACAGCAAAGCACCTTGTGAAGATGCTGAAGGAAACAGGTACAAAAGTATCTATATCACAGTAAAATGAGTCCTATATCGACATAACCTGAAAGGCCGCTCAGCAAGGAAGAAGCCACTGCTCCAAAACCGCCATAAAAAAGCCAGACTACGGTTTGCAACTGCACATGGGGACAAAGATCGTGCTTTTAGAAGAAATGTCCTCTGGTCTGATGAAACAAAAATATAACTGTTTGGCCATAATGACCATCATTATGTTTGGAGGAAAAAGGGGGTGCTTGCAAGCCGAAGAACACCATCCCAACCGTGAAGCACGGGGGTGGCAGCATCATGCTGTGGGGGTGCTTTTCTGCAGGAGGGACTGGTGCACTTCACAAAATAGATGGCATCATGAGGAAGGAAAATTATGTGAATATATTGAAGCAACATCTCAAGTCAGGAAGTTAAAGCTTGGTTGCTAATGGGTCTTCCAAATGGACAATGACCCCAAACATACTTCCAAAGTTGTGGCAAAATGGCTTAAGGACAACAAAGTCAAGGTATTGGAGTGGCCATAACAAAGCCCTGACCTCAGTCCTATAGAACATGTGTGGGCAGAACTGAAAAAGCGTGTGCGAGCAAGGAGGCCTACAAACCTGACTCAGTTACTCCAGCTCTGTCAGGAGGAATGGGCCAAAATTCACCCAACTTATTGTGGGAAGCTTGTGGAAGGCTACCCGAAACGTTTGACCCAAGTTAAACAATTTAAAGGCAATGCTACCAAATACTAATTGAGTGTATGTAAACTTCTGACCCACTGGGAATGTGATGAAAGAAATAAAAGCTGAAATAAATAATTCTCTCTACTAATATTCTGACATTTCACATTCTTAAAATAAAGTGGTGATCCGAACTGACAGGGGATTTTTACTAGGATTAAATGTCAGGAATTGTGAAAAACTGAGTTTAAATGTATTTGGCTAAGGTGTATATAAACTTCCGACTTCAACTGTATATCTATGTATGTGTCCTGTAAGGGTGTGATTGTCCCTCAGCCCTGTTTACAGCCTCAGTAGCATGTTGTCCAATCTGTCCAGCCCCTGCCTATCCTTGTCACGGTGGAGCACAGGTGACATGTCTAGTGTCGTCCTCCTCACAAAGGTCTGAGAGCTGACAGTCCACCACAGTGTCCTGGAGAGAGAGAGAGGTGAGAGAGAAATGAGAGAGAGAGTATTTACACAAATATAGACCTAATTTATATATAGGCTGACAGCAGTGTATCCATCAATTCAGGTTACAAGAGTTGTGTAGGCCTAATGAATGACAATCACCGAATGTCATTCATAACACATTTTGGTGTTTTGTAAGTGATGTCTCTTTGCGCAAATCCAATGGCACTGTATGGATGCCAGAATGATTAGCCTAATAGTTGGAATAGCCTAATTGTTGGAATAGTAACTTAAGTCTGGACACTGACTGTAGGCCTCACATGTAGCCTATTATAATATTAACTCCTGCAGAATTTAGTGTTCCTCACAGTAAAATGATAGAATGTTAATTTTGTCTCAGGAACAGGAGTGGAATGTGATTTCTTTCTTTCATCATCTTGAGAGAATGCGAGTGCGCACTTAGGGACATGTTGTGTAGCCTAAACGTGCAATTTCTTTCAGCGACATAAATGCTAACAGTATTTCATTTTCAACCACATAAAATATGCATCCAAGACGAACTGAAATACTATCAGAAACATGTTGGATCGTTTTCACAGCTTTTCATTTTCTTAAAACTGGTGAAAGTGATGTAATTTGGTCCCTGGTCCCTAAACGTCCTTGCTCTGTGAGAGAAGCAGAAATGAAAGAGAACTTTATTGTTGATGATGCATTGATCATTCTATCGATTTATGACATTATTCTGGTGAACAAGGCTTTATTTAGTATTCTAGACGAGCATCAAGTAATGACAGAAGAGAAGCTACATTATTTTATTATAGACAAGTTGACTAACAAGTAGCCTACCAAATGTCGGAAATTATAAGCAGAAAAATATCTAAATGAGGCTTAAGAACCATTTTTTTCCCGTCCCCCCTGTCGTTCCGCTGAGTAATGTGTGCAGGTAGCCTACAATACCTTTTTGAAGTCATTGTTTGACAATCAGATGAAAACATCATGACTGGTTGTGTTTATGCCACATTAAAAGGTAGCCTAGTACATTGTAAAAGTTAAATGACAAATCTTGACTATTAGGCCCATAGAAATCCAATTCAATTAATGGGGATTCTTTATGTAATTCTTTGATTAGGTCCATAAAAAAAAAAAAAAGGAGCGTGTGCACAAATAGGAGGTCCCATACCGGGAATAAGTTAAATTTACTTTCACCTAATAGTACATTTTTTTTTTTTTTACATTTTAGTCATTTAGCAGACGCTTTTATCCAGAGCGACTTAGTGCATACATTATTATTTTTTATTTTTTCATACTGGCCCCCATGGGAATCGAACCCACAACCCTGGCGTTGCAAACGCCATGCTCTACCAACTGAGCTACATCCCTGCCGGCCATTCCCTCCCCTACCCTGGACGACGCTGGGCCAATTGTGCACCGCCCCATGGGTCTCCCAGTCGCGGCCGGCTACGACAGAGCCTGGATTCGAACCAGGATCTAGTGGCACAGCTAGCACTGCCACTCGGGAGTAATACATCGACGGTTACCTTCCAGTCACAAAGCTTGGCTGAGAGGCAGCAGCATCACGTGGTGGCTTCTCAACTTCCTCCGGCTCTTCCATTTCAATCTCATCCTCTTCGTCCCCGTCTTCCCCAAGTACTTATTACCCTTCAGCACATAAAAAGGAATCATGATAGCTAATAATTACTGTAGCTAGCTAACTATATGGGAATCATAATTTTTTTTGCCTGGCTGGCTAGCTGTCTATTTGCATATCTAATCACTAATGTTAGCCAGTTCGTTTTAGCTAGGTTTAGCTCATACCTAATGACAAATGCTCTTCAAATTGTCAATATGTGTATTTTATTTTGTACAGTTATCAATGAAAACATTTACATCCAAAATATGTCTTTTTTTGCCGGATTGTCTACTCGGCTTGTTATAAAAATTTAATTTCACAGACTCATCTTATCAATTGGAAAAAATACTCTAAAATGTATATATTATAATGTTACGGATACAGGTATCCTGTGTCTTTTTGTGTTTTTCCTCTCCTTCTGCCCTAATCACAGGTGTCCTGTATGTTCCTGATTGGTGGTCGTTGGGGTGTCTGCTGATTGCTAAGGTGGACCAATCAGTGAACATTCCTCTGCATTGCACCACCTGTTTCTGGTTTTTCAATCACACATCCCATTGTTTAAAAGCCGGTCAGTTGTGAGAGACTATTTTTGTATGTGAGTATGGATACTGTGGTGTCCTGTGTTTTGTTTACTCACTAAGTTGCTGGTTACTCTGTTTGGTAATTTTGTTAGAGACTATTTCCGTATGTGAGTATGGATACTGTGGTGTTTTGTGTACTCACTCATTTGCTGGTTACTCTGTTTGGTAACTTTGTGTTTCTGGGAAAAGGGGAATTTAAGCAAGTTGCCCTTGGGCGTACATTACCCGTAGGAAGAAAACTGTCTAAAAACACTAGTTAGACCTGAGCGGACCACCCACTGTAATTTTTGTATGATTAGCAGTAGCTTAGCGTTTCTTGAGGCAGGCAAGATCAGTTTAGGTATTTTTTTTACACTATTGTTTCATTTCTTGGGTCCTGCTCAGCCCTTTTTCCCAAACCTTTACCGTGTGTTCAAAAATAAACCTTTTATGTTTGACGGTAGTTTATGGTTGTCGTGTAGTTTTTGTTCTCACTGTTCCATGTCACGCTTATAATTTGCATGAATTATGTTACGGGTCTCATGTCCATCCACCCTAGACGTTTAAAGCCACGGGGTTCGTAACATATAATTACCAACATAAAAATGAATTCTATACAGTTTCTTACCTTAATGGTGGCAGCATTCACTTTCAGTCTCAACGCCAAAACTCACAATTTTCTTACTCCTACCAATGACGCATGGGTGTCAGTTGTTACTATGGCAATTCAAGATGGCGCTACCCATACCTCTACAAAACATTGATCAAGATCAAAATACTAAAAACCGAGATGTTTCTATGTTACAAGCACATGTTTAGTATTAGTGGATTGGATACATCTCTTTGCTCAGCTTCACTTCCTGAAGTGTTTCCATTCCCCTTGCAGAAGGGAGGGTGGGGGAGGGCCTTGTAGCCATCCCGGAAGGGAGAGTAACAATGGTCAAGCATGTGCTGCTTCAGGATATGCAGTTTCCAGTTTGCACAAAGTCCAGTGTAGTTCCTTGAGAGCTGTTGCTGTGTCGGCTTTGGGGGGAATATACAAGGCAGTGACAATAACCTGAAAAAATTATCCCGGGAGCTAATGTGGTCGGAATTTGATGAGGAGGTATTCCAGATTGGGAGAATAAAAGGACTTGAATTCCTGTACGTTACCACAATCACACCATGAGTTGTTAATCATGAGACATACTCCTCCACTTCTGTGTTTCCCGGAGAGTGCCTTCTACCTGTCCGCGCGATGTATGGAGAACCCCGCAGACCGTATGGACGGGGACAATATATCCAGAGAGAGCCATGATAGTGGTCAATATCCCAAGGATATTAGTTCAGTTTTACACTCTCAGGTGATGGATTTCTGTTGTTTTTGCCTGAAGCACTCTGGAAAGTATGTCAGTCAATCCAATTCCTGCCAACGAACGTTGTTGCCATAGTGAAACATGAAAAGTGACTGACGTTGCGCTCTCAACAGAGCACATTAGGAACAAGTCACATGGGTCTTTCTGGACCTCTTTCTCCCTTTTAAATTCCTTTGATAAAAACTGCCATTTTGTTAGGCAAGCTGAGGGAATGGGCCTGGGGAAATGTTGTAGCCACCCTCAAATTCATAGACACAGTGGATGCAAAGGCTGACAGTCCATGGCCGTGTACGAAATCTGTCTTGCCTACTACTTACTAAAACTGCATACTGTGTACTTATCATACTACATACAATTTAGAACATACTGTTTAGTAAAAATGGATGCAGTAGGCAACAAATACTAACATATTAGACTCATATTAGTGCTGGGGACAATAAAAGGCCACTAAAATGTGCAGTTTTGTAACACAACAGAATGCCACAGATGTCTCAAGTTTTGAGGGAGCGCGCAATTGGCATGGTGACTGCAGGAATGTCCACCAGAGCTTTTGACAGAGAATTCAATGTTCATTTCTCTACCATAAGCCCCCTCCAATGTAATTTTAGAGAATTTAGCAGTATGTCCAACCGGCCTCACAACCGCAGACCACGTGCATGGCGTTGTGTGGGCGAGCGGTTTTCTGATGTCAACGTTGTGAACAGAGTGCCCCATGGTGGCGGTGGGGTTATGGTATGGGTAGGCATAAGCTACAGATCGAGTCCAAGTCACGAGTCCCTATGGCTGAAGTCCGAGTCCCAGTGCTTGAGTCCTGGTCCAAGTGTTCAAGTCTGAGCCACTGGGTCCACATTAACTCAAAATAAAGGTATTTACCCAGTCAGATATAGCGTAGTGGCAAAAATAAACATAGCGGCTGTATTATGGGTCATGTCCTTTGAACGGTAGCCTAAGGGCTAGAATCAAGACGTTTTCTCTCAGCAAAAGAGGTAGACTTGGCTACGTTGGCTACAGAACCTGTATATGAAATGCAGTGTGAAAGTGGGAGGGTTGAGCGAGACTACAAATTCAAAGAGCCTACTTTTATATATAGCCTACTCAAGGGAGAGAAAAACATAGCTAGAATGTTGTTTTACTATTAAACTCAATCCTGCTATTGTTTTTTATTTCGTAAAGCAGCGTGTGTTTCTAGCTAAATAGAAGGCTGGTGGTGACTGGTTAGCTAAGGTGAAGCAAGAGAGTCGCCTGTGCATTGTGTATAATCGGAGCCGGAGCGGAGCCTGTCTGCTTTTCTCCCCAGCAGCTCACCAGCTGATTTTGTAGGCTGTGTTTGCCGGGTGTGACACATCCTTCCCACTGCTTAACAGAACTGCTCATCTGTGCTGCTAATATTAATCGTGATTATTATTGAAAAGCTCTCAATCTCTCCAAAAACTCTTGTCCAGTCCACACTTAGTAGTCAGATGTTAGTCACAGAGATCATTTTGTTTCGTTTTAGTCAACTGAAATGAAAAATCATCTTGTTTTTCTGGCTCTATTTAGTCATTTATAGTCTTGTCAACTGCCACTGAAAAATAGATGTTTGCTGAATATTTTAGTCACTATTTTAGTTGACGAAATTAACACTGAGTCTTCAACCTATTTTGAAGCCACATCCCTCAGCTTTATAGCAAACCAATTGGCAGCCAGGGCTAGCATTTTGTTGTTTTTTGAATCAAAGAGTGGGCCTTTAATCGCCTAAAAACATCCCTCCCCCTGACACAAAGGATTTGTGTCCACCTCAGAGATCAGAGAGTAACAGCTTGTTATTCTTCAGGATTAAAGCTACATGAGACAATGATGTCTAAGCCTCTTAAAATAAGACTGTTTGTTAAAGTATGTTCAAAGTTGAAAAAGGTCAGTTTCTCAGGATTGTTAGTTAGCCCGCCGGTGTGGCTCAGGGTTCTATGGTGTTTGTTTGAATTGTAATGCTATGATAATAAATATCACAATATTCTACTCGTTAGCACATCGTCGTACTGTTTCCACTGGTATTGGTAGACTATTTAATAGGAAAGTATGTGGTAACTCGAATGGGTACATTCTGGTACACAAATGGTGTTACCAAATGGTGCCTAGTGGTGCTTGATTTAATGAATCCCAAAGAAACAAATAGCCTAAGTAATTAATAGATTATTAGTTTATTACCATTTTGCCATGTTATTTCTTAGTAAATGGGCTTCCTGGTCATTTCTGTTCTTTAAGATAAAGTGCTAGCTTTTCTCTTTCATATTCACAATGAGATGAAGCTATGAGGCTAATATGGCTAAGATCAACTTATGTTTTGAATATTCACGTGTAGCCATATCTATGACTAGAATATATTTTACAATCGAAGATCTAAAAAGAGATACAATAGAACTCAGATTGTAAAAAGTATTCTCTTTTTAGTCATAGATATGGCTAATTCACGTGTAACCTAGATAGACATAATATGACCATGCAGAAAAGCCATTTTAAGCAGCAGATCATGGCTTAATTGTGACTGTAAACACTCTATTGACCCATTGTTGGGGTGTAAAGAAAGGATCTATTGTATGGCCTAGTATTGAAACAGTACGACTAACTAAAGCTGATTAACTGTGACTATGCTAGTTATGATAATGCTGCCAATGGGATTTGACTTACACATGTTGACACACACGTGGACCATAGATAGGAATAACAGAAATTCAGAGCTGGGCTCAGACAGTGTTTGCCTTTCAATTAAATGCAGATCACTGAGTTATTGGTTTTCTATTAGTGTAAGAGGTATTCTAGGCCTGCATGTAATTTTACTCTGCTCTGTTGACACATATTGGTACTACTAGACAGTGTAATTTTGTGTTCCCACTAGACAAGCTTATGCAAAGTTTTCTACCTACCAGGCTGCTGTGTCTGTCTCTGAATGACTAAATATGAGAAATGCCATGTCATTATAGAAGAGCCGAAGGATTGTGTTAGCGGTTAGCCTAGCACATCTTCGCTAAACCCTTAGGCACCTGAGATTACTCTTGCTGCTCTCTGTATCCTAATAGCCCCCGATAGAGTTACCAGCAGAGGAAATCCTAAAGCCGTTGTGGGAAATTCTGGGAAATTAGGCTCCAGAGGCTCGAGGGGCTCCAGAAGGCTCTGGTCATGTGCAAGGTTTGGCTGCTGGTCAGGTTGCTGCTTCCATGCAGTTGTAATGTGATCTAACTGTGATCTAGCTTAGAGTAGGGCGATATGGACAAAATATAATACAGTGGGGGAAAAACGTATTTAGTCAGCCACCAATTGTGCAAGTTCTCCCACTTAAAAAGATGAGAGAGGCCTGTAATTTTCATCATAGGTACACGTCAACTATGACAGACAAATTGAGAAAAAAAAAATCCAGAAAATCACATTGTAGGATGTTTAATGAATTTATTTGCAAATTATGGTGGAAAATAAGTATTTGGTCACCTACAAACAAGCAAGATTTCTGGCTCTCACAGACCTGTAACTTCTTCTTTAAGAGGCTCCTCTGTCCTCCACTCGTTACCTGTATTAATGGCACCTGTTTGACTTGTTATCAGTATAAAAGACACCTGTCCACAACCTCAAACAGTCACACTCCAAACTCCACTATGGCCAAGACCAAAGAGCTGTCAAAGGACACCAGAAACAAAATTGTAGACCTGCACCAGGCTGGGAAGACTGAATCTGCAATAGGTAAGCAGCTTGGTTTGAAGAAATCAACTGTGGGAGCAATTATTAGGAAATGGAAGACATACAAAGACCACTGATAATCTCCCTCGATCTGGGGCTCCACGCAAGATCTCATCCCGTGGGGTCAAAATGATCACAAGAACGGTGAGCAAAAATCCCAGAACCACACGGGGGGACCTAGTGAATGACCTGCAGAGAGATGGGACCAAAGTAACAAAGCCTACCATCAGTAACACACTACGCCGCCAGGGACTCAAATCCTGCAGTGCCAGACGTGTCCCCCTGCTTAAGCCAGTACATGTCCAGGCCCGTCTGAAGTTTGCTAGAGTGCATTTGGATGATCCAGAAGAGGATTGGGAGAATGTCATATGGTCAGATGAAACCAAAATATAACTTTTTGGTAAAAACTCAACTCGTCGTGTTTGGAGGACAAAGAATGCTGAGTTGCATCCAAAGAACACCATACCTACTGTGAAGTATGGGGGTGGAAACATCATGCTTTGGGGCGGTTTTTCTGCAAAGGGACCAGGACGACTGATCCGTGTAAAGGAAAGAATGAATGGGGCCATGTATCATGAGATTTTGAGTGAAAACCTCCTTCCATCAGCAAGGGCATTGAAGATGAAACGTGGCTGGGTCTTTCAGCATGACAATGATCCCAAACACACCGCCCGGGCAACGAAGGAGTGGCTTCGTAAGAAGCATTTCAAGGTCCTGGAGTGGCCTAGCCAGTCTCCAGATCTCAACCCCATAGAAAATCTTTGGAGGGAGTTGAAAGTCTGTGTTGCCCAGCGACAGCCCCAAAACATCACTGCTCTAGAGGAGATCTGCATGGAGGAATGGGCCAAAATACCAGCAACAGTGTGTGAAAACCTTGTGAAGACTTACAGAAAACGTTTGACCTGTGTCATTGCCAACAAAGGGTATATAACAAAGTATTGAGAAACTTTTGTTATTGACCAAATACTTATTTTCCACCATAATTTGCAAATAAATTCATTAAAAATCCTACAATGTGATTTTCTGGATTTTATTTTCTCATTTTGTCTGTCATAGTTGACGTGTACCTATGATGAAAATTACAGGCCTCTCTCATCTTTTTAAGTGGGAGAACTTGCACAATTGGTGGCTGACTAAATACTTTTTTCCCCCACTGTATTATTATATTTTTCTCATTTTTGACAGTATGTGACGGTATTTAATGTTTTTGAATAATACAAGTTCAAAGTATACTTCATGAGTAGTGCATGCATTTCCTTTAGTCATGTGTTATTATTTCCACACTGTACCACATTTGTTTTGTCTTTGTATGCCTCTATTTTGTAAAAAAAAAAGTCAATTTTCCTTTATCAGAATGATTATTCTCCTCTGACAATGTATACTGAACAAAAATATAAACGCAAAATGCAACAATTTCAAAGATTTTACTGAGTTACAGTTCATATAAGGAAATCAGTCAACTGAAATAAATTAGACCTTAATCTATGGATTTCAAATGACTGGGAATACAGATATGCATCTGTTGGTCATAGACCTTATAAAAAAAGGTAGGGGCGTGGATCAGAAAATCAGTCAGTATCTGGTGTGACCACCATTTTCCTCATGCAGCGCGACACATCTCCTTCGCATAGAGTTGATCAGGCTGTTGGTTGTGGCCTGTGGAATGTTGTCCCACTCCTCTTCATTGGCTGTGCGAAGTTGATGGATATTGGCGGGAACTGGAACACTCTGTCGTACATGTTGATCCAGAGCATCCCAAACATGCTCAATGGGTGACATGGCTGGTGATTATGCAGGCCATGGAAGAACTGGGACATTTTCAGCTTCTAGGAATTGTCCAAAGATCCTTGCGACATGGGGCCGGTCATTATCATGCTGAAACATGAGGTGATGGCAGCGGATGAATGGCACGACAATGGGCCTCAGGATCTCGTCACGGTATCTCTGTGCGTTGAAATTGCCATTGATAAAATGTAATTGTGTTTGTTGTCTGTAACTTATGCCAGCCCATACCATAAGGTCTTCTCTCCTTCGTCATATCTTCCCTTATTCCTGCCAGGATGTCATACTCATTTAGGCTTTTCATCTAGTAGAATTCATTGCACACTATTGAGGAAGAGAATCGTCTTTTCACACCCACCTGTGTTCGACAACAGCTGATAATCAGAATAGGGGATGTGCTCTACAAAAATTAACAAATGGCGAGGAACAAGCGCGATTGCGCATTTGATGACGCCTTCTCAGTATGGATGAGAAGTATGTTGATATTTGTTGCTTACTGCATACGTTTGTACTAAACAGTACATTCTAAATAGTATGTAGTATGGTTAGAAAGAGGGGGGAAGGTTGTTACTGAGGCATATGTTATTGCAAGCGAACAGTCTTGACAGTTCATTTTGAAGCCCCCTGACCATATTGAATTACAATGTACTTGGGAGAGATAAAGTCCCATCTGACCATTAATTAAACCCTGAAATATCACTTCTCTTCCAGTTGTGGTTTCAAGCCTGAATTGATGTTTATGTCTGTAATTGGGCTTGTGCTTTCTAGGGATTTTTGGCTGGCTGCCAGTGTAGAACATACATACTAACAGAGGCTATTCATACATCTCTCTGGGGTGTTATCATTTATGAGTTAATTTCTTAATGCCTCAAATTAACCATAATGATACCATAACGGATTGCTATGTTTGTTTGTTTTATAGTTTTGAGTGCTGGATGGATTGATAGTGTGTGCTGTAGCCTGTATGTCATGCAGAGGACATCACTGCTGAGGGACTCACATAAACACTTGTTTAACCTCTTAAGGCCCAAGCTGTTTTTTTTACATGCATTTTTTATTTCTCTTTGCTATTGGGCTTATTGCCTAATTAGAATAAAAACTAAGTATCATCTTTTGATATGATGTACTTTTAGAGAAAAATGATGTCCACATATGTGGATTCTGGTCCGAATTGCATTAGGCTAACATTTTCAACACAACTAATTTAAGTATGTATGTATGTATTTAGTGATTTAATTGTTATTTATTTCATTGGGACCATGTACAGCTTTTTAGCTGCATCAGAGCTAGCTTTTTTCCCATTTTACGTGTGTGCATGTTTACAAGCATATTAGCTGTTTCGAGGAGCCTCAGTCCATAAGTACACTTACGTGTACTTCATGTTTAGCGACCTACAAAGTTGCTAGTTTTACACTTTTTTTTTTCAAATTTGCATGTCATGACAAATATACAAGGCTTTTTATAAATATCTAAATCAGAATAAGCCATGAAATATGACAGAACTTCTACACAATTGTGGACATAAGAGCTAAAAAGTGCTGTCCACGTATGTGACCACTAAGCCCTAGGAGGTTAACCAGCCATTTAATCCACAAATGGTCTCCTCTTCAACTCTCACTCTCTGGCTCTCTCTCTCTATCTTTCATCTCTCTTCCTGTCAATTACTTGATTTCTCTCGCTCTCGCTCTCGCTCTCACTCTCGCTCTCTCGCTCGCTCTCTGGTCATGTCCAAAATCTGTCGTTCTTACCATTTACTAAAACTACATACTGTGTACTAATCATACTATTTAGAACTTACTGTTTAGTAAAAATGTATACAGTAAGCAACAAATATCAATGTACTAGACTCACCCATACTAAGAATGCGTCATCAAATGCAGGGGTTCCCAAACTTTTTCACTCAGCATTTTCCTTCCAGCATTGGGGAACATCCCGCGACCCCCTGCATGCGCGGGCCACGTCTATTTCTATGGGCACAAGCACTGTTCATGACACAAACTGTCCACACCCCTCTTGTTGGAGGAGAGAACATTTAGCAGGTTGCAGTTTTAAAGCTAATTTTCTTGCAATTCTATACATTTTGCCATGTCTAATGTGTATTCATGTGATATTTGAGTGAATCAAACATTACAACAAAATCTATAGGCTAAAAAATCTAGCTTAAAAACATTAGCTGACATGGGCTAGTTGATCTGGGCATTTGTGACAAGTTTTAAATAGATCTCTAAGGTACGCAATGACTGACATGAAAACTGATGATGCACTACCCAATTCCACCTTGTGCATTCTACTATTACAACTGAAAGCCGGACTGAGCGCATCTGTTGGTCACAGATACCTAAAACAAATAAAATAATTGCCATCGATAAAATGCAATTTTGTTCGTTGTCCGTAGCATGCCTGCCCATACCATAACTCCACCGCCACCATGGGGCACTCTGTTCACAACGTTGTCATCAGCAAGCAGCTCGCCCGCACAAAGCCATAAACATGGTCTGCAGTTATGAGGCCGGTAGGATGTACTGACAAATTCTCTAAAATGACGTTGGAGGCGGCTTATGATAGAGAAATTAACATTCAATTATCTGGCAACAGCTCTGGTGGACATTCCTGCAGTCAGCATGCAATTGCATTCTCCCTCAACTTGAGACATCTGTGGCATTGTGTTGTGTGACAACATTTTAGAGTGGCCTTTTATTGTCCCCAGCACAAGGTGCACCTATGTAATGAACATGCTGTTTAATCAGCTTCTTGATATGCCACACCTGTCAGGTGGATGGATTATATTGGCAAAGGAGTAATGCTCACTAACAAGGATGTAAACAAATTTGTGCAAAACATTTGAGAAAAATAAGCTTTTTGTGCATATGGAAAGTTTCTGGGAACGTTTATTTCAGCTCATGAAACAATGGACCAACACTTTACATGTTGCGTTTATATTTGTGTTCAGTGTAGTTTCCCGGGCTAGTCTTTGATGTGGAAAAGCCCATGGGAACGTGGACGTGTCGCTGTGAGAAGACAAACCTACATTGTGAGAGATGGGAGGTGTTGCTAGTCGTGAGTGGCCCAGAGCGGGGAGACTGATGCAATGGATGCTAGAGCTCATCTTTCCTAGCCTAGGCCCCCATCTGTTTGCGCTATCTTGCCAACACCTTGTCAATAATGTTTGGCATGACACATGTTTGGCACGACAGTTCCATAAGGAGAGTAGAAACAAGAGATGGCAAGAGACAAACTGGCACCAACACTGGGTTCTTCAGCTGTCCCCATAGGATAACTATTTTTGGTTCCAGTAAAAAACAATTTTGGGTTCTACATGGAACACAAAACGGTTCTACTTGGAACCAAAAGGGTTCTACCTGGAACCAACAAGGGTTCTTTAAAAGGTTATCCTATGGGGACAGCCGAAGATCCCGTTTAGGTTCTAGATAGCACCTTTTTTGGTGGGGGGACTGAAGGCCAATCCATAATGTATAAGTTCCCTCTCTTCCTAGTCAAAACTAATCCTTTCTTCATCAGTCGCTATGGTTGAGTCACCGGTCTCTCACATAAGGAGCCATCTTAAGTCTGACGTAGACTCCTAATCCTCTCTTTGTCCTGGTCTTCCTCAATACCCCGTAGTTACAGACACACTCTGCCTTCCCTCATCCTCCATCTCTCCTTTTCCTTTCCCTCTTCTATCCTCCTCTCCTCCGTGCTCTATGATGTAGGCCTAGTTGAATATTAAATAGGAAATGTGATAGCAGGAGCTAAAATAGGCTAATGAGCCAATGAAAAGTAGAGCTGTGGTGTACATCAGAGCATCACAGGGGTAACTCTCCCTCTCCCGCTCTCTGACAATGAAAATCTTGATACAGTCCGATATGTATTAATTAAGCAATAAGGCACGAGGGGGTGTGGTATATGGCCAATATACCACTGCTAAGGGCTGTTCTTATGCACGACGCAACGCGGAGTGCCTGGATACAGCCCTTAGCCGTGGTATATATATAAATACATGTTTTGTCATACCTGTGGTATACGGTCTGATATACCACGGCTGTCAGCCAATCAGCATTCAGGGCACGAACCACCCAGTTTATAATTATTAATAACCAATATCTCTTTCCCCCATCCCCTTTCTTTTATCTCTCACTTTCTGCCACCTCCCTTTCTCCTTTCTTCCTCCCCTCATGCTCTTCAGATGTTCCTTGTGGCCCTGTCGTTTGCCTACTTTGCCAAGGCCTTGTCTGGCAGCTACATGAAGAGCACAATAACCCAGCTGGAGAGACGCTTTGACATCCCCAGTTCCCTAACAGGTGTCATCGACGGGAGCTTTGAGATAGGTAAGTAAGTGTCTGCGTCACAGGTCCCCATCCCCCTGTCCCCCCCCCCCTCCTCGTCCTCATCCCCAGGGCAATTTTGGTCTTCCGTTCTATCCATGTTGTTGTGAAAGAGAAGAGATGTGAATGAATGGGTCACCAAGGCCTTCTAGGAAGTCACCAGGGGCCACATTTATCAAAGGTGTTTGTGCACAAAAAAAAACTCTAAACCTTGTGTGCACCAGATGTCCCACAAAGGTTGGTATTTATCCATTTTGAACTTGCGGGAAAGTGTGCGTATCTCCATGTGCAGCTCAGACCATTCGTACGCACAACTTCTAGTGGCTGATCAATTGTATTGCAAGCAAATATTGTTCTAATGGGGGAAATGGTGTTTGATGCACGGGAATAATAATAACATTAAAACATGGACCTAATGATAAGACAGATGCATTTGCCGTTGGTAAGGAGATCGCATAGCAGCATGTAGCCTAATATATTTATTTTACTTTTATTATATAGGCCTAAATCATAATCATATAGCAAGACATGTCTCTCCTTTTCTGACATGACTGGTTTATTCCCGCTACACAACAACTATTAAGCTACCATTTATCCATCGCTCATTCAATAGCCAAGCATGCTCGAAAGTAAATAGACCGGTAGCCTATTTAAAATATTTGACATTATGGGTAGGCTACAGTATTGCTGTGTGGTAGCCTATTTCATCTCAGAGCCTATCCCAAGGCAGGAGATATAAACACAATCATGTACTGATGAACAAAATATTAAACAACATTTCGTCTTTTGATTAGAAGTGTGGGCTGAAGCATAAATTGTTCGATTAGACAATCAATCTTGCAGAATGCACGGCCAGTGTTTGGCACTCGCTATAGGCGGCATGCATTTTTTTTTTGAAGGCACTGAAACACATTCTGCCCACACCTCTACAGAAATGTGATCAAATTTACCATTGAGCCTTCTTTGAGAAACTGTCAAGGCCCAGTTCCAACATCATGCTATCGCATGTGAATTGTGCAGTGAAATGCTTATGTTTCTAGCTCCAACAGTGCAGTAGTATCTAGCAATACAATAATGCCCCCCCAAAAAACAAAAAAATACTAGAAATTAAGAAATATCAGAAGTAGCTATATGTACTGCATTTTGTTTTACCATGCTGCCCTACGCTCGGCAACAAAAACAATAACGGTGGTGGAGCAGCCAGTGGTGCTGTTTCCCCCTACTGCAGATTCCATCTCTATGGGTTTGGTTAAGGTTAGGGTTAAGGTAAGGGGTCAGTTTTAGATTTTGATTAGTCATTTTGCAGGTCAGTAGTGTCCTTATAGAGTCTCCCTTCAGCCCATGCCTTAGGAGTATATATAAACACCTCTCTGCCTCAAAGGCCTTTAATATTGCAGACAGATTGTGGCTTCCATCAATGTAATTGTCTGCATAATTTCCAATCCCCCATATATCGTTTGGGTAAATATATGTATATAAATATATATCTATATATATTATATTATTATTTTCCCCTAACCCAACCACCCTTCCCCTAATTGGAGTAAACTAATGGACAACAACACTTAGGCTTCAACTTCCAGCTTATACATACTGCAGTTGAAGTCGGAAGTTTACATACACTTAGGTTGGAGTCATTAAAACTTGTTTTTCAACCACTCCACAAATGTCTTGTTAAAAAACGACAGTTTTGGCAAGTCGGTTAGGACATCTACTTTGTGCATGACACAAGTAATTTTTCCAACAATTGTTTACGGACAGATTATTTCACTTATAATTCACTGTATCACCATTCCAGTGGGTCAGAAGTTTACATACACTAAGTTGACTGTGCCTTTAAACAGCTTGGAAATTTCCAGAAAATGGTGTCATGGTTTAGAAGCTTCTGATAGGCTAATTGACATCATTTGAGTCAATTGGAGGTGTACCTGTGGATGTATTTCAAGGCCTACCTTCAAACTCAGTGCCTCTTTGCTTGACATCATGGGAAGATGAAAAGAAATCAGCAAGACCTCCGAAAAAAAAAAAAAATTGTAGACCTCCACAAGTCTGGTTCATCCTTGGGAGCAATTTCCAAACGCCTGAAGGTACCACGTTCATCTGGTCTGATGGAACAAAAATAGAACTCTTTGGCCATAATGACCATCGTTATGTTTGGAGGAAAAAGGGGGTAGCTTTCAAGCTGAAGAACACCATCCCAACCGTGAAGCACGGGGGTGGCAGCATCATGCTGTGGGGGTGCTTTGCTGCAGAAGGGACTGGTGCACTTCACAAAATAGATGGCATCATGAGGAAGGAAAATGATGTGGATATTTTGAAGCAACATCTCAAGACATCAATCAGGAAGTTAAAGCTTGGTCGCAAATGGGTCTTCCAAAGGATAATGACCCCAAGCATACTTCCAAAGTTGTGGCAAAATGGCTTAAGGACAACAAAGTCAAGGTATTGGAGTGGCCATCACAAAGCCCTGACCTCAGTCCTATAGAACATGTGTGGGCAGAATTGAAAAAGCGTGTGTGAGCAAGGAAGCCTACAAACCTGACTCAGTTACACCAGTTCTGTCAGGAGGAATGGGCCAACATTCAGCCAACTTATTGTGGGAAGCTTTTGGAAGGCTACCCAAAATGTTTGACCCAAGTTAAACAATTTAAAGGCAATGCTACCAAATACTAATTGAGTGTATGTAAACTTCTGACCCACTGGGAATGTCATGAAATAAATAAAAGCTGAAATAAATAATTCTCTCTACAATTATTCTGACATTTCACACTTAAAATAAAGTGGTGATCCTAACTGACCTAAGACAGGGACTTTTTACTAGGATTAAATGTCAGGAATTGTTAAAAACTGAGTTTAAATGTATTTGGCTAAGGTGTATGTAAACTTCCGACTTCAACTGTATATACTTTTTACGGACACAGTATATTTGACAATAGTTATCTTTTGTTCGTTTTTAGTCCCATCCTTCAGCTACCCTCAACCCCTCCCATCTATCTCTGAAGACCATCCCGTTTTTATTTCTATATACATTTTACGGACACAGTATATTGTACATTAGTTATCTTGTTATTTTTAGTCCCACCCTTCAGCTTGCCTCAAGGGCCTTTCTGTGTAGAGTAGACGGAAACCAGGAGAAGCCTGCTGTAGGATGCGCTGTGTGCCTCTTGTCATGGCTCCAATGGCCCCTACCACAGGGAGAGAGAACAACAAGAGAAAAGTGCTGAAGCGACTCAGGAGAGCTCCATAGACTAGCCTCAAAGGCCTTTCTTTATTTAACCACTCTCTAATAGCAGGATGTACTCTGTACCTCTTGACCTGCTCAAACCATAGAGACATTTCCCTTTTGGGAAACCCTTAGCAACAAACAAAGCAGTTATTCTAGTCCACACAGTATTCTAAATAAATGAAGGAAAAATAAACACATTCACAGTCAGTGAGTTCAGGTGTTTTCATCAC
>JAGTTL010000640.1:0-33158 GCA_036851935.1 Coregonus suidteri | reverse complement strand
CCAATACATTTTCTGCCATTACAGCAAATAAACCCAATACAAAACTTTGGGAAAACACACAGATTTGGAACGTTTGTTTGTTAAAACCAAATCGGGATGTCCGGGGGTTGGAAAGTAGTTTCTTATTTACTGCATTCTATCAATTAAAACATTTTAAAATTTTTTGGAAAACAGCAAAAACAAGAAAAAATGCCCCACCTTTATCATTTGGGCTGCTGAGGTTCTTCACCTCAGTCCTTTAAAACACATAGCCTTTTTGCTATCTTTTTGTAATGTTAACCCCAAAAAGGGAGGAAATAGGGGAGATGATTCACATGACACCTGCATCAGCAACAAAACAAAACTGTGGACTTTTTTTTATAACTGTTTTGTTCGAATGTTGATAGCTTTTAAGGGGCCCTATGGGAAAATGGGCCCAAGTGGAGATTTCTATTGAAACATATTGTCAGGGTTTTCAGACAGACGACCAGAGGACCACAATTGCGTAAACCCAGAAATTTTATTAAATTTAAGGAAAAGGGAAGTAGGGATGATGAAGGGCTCCAGAGGTTACTGGAATAAGGGTTTCCGTCCAATTGGGGGGTTGTCCCCCCCCCTGGCGCGTGCGCCTATGACGCCGGTGGTGGGTGGTCCAGAAACCGGGATCAAGAGTAGTCGGGAGCGTTAGGGCAAAAAGCGGGTCGGGTTTTTCCTGGGGAAAAGAGTACCCAAAAGAACGGCACCCCCGGGGTCCAAAAAAGGGTGAGCCAGAAGCGCAGAAAACGGGTTCCGGGTGTAAAGTTTTGGGGCAGACATCTACAAAGGAGAGTAAAAGACAGGGCTTTAAATACGGGGGGGGGTTTAGTGGGTAATGCGCGCACGGCAGAGTATTATAGCAGAGCAAGCGGGGACAGGGGAGTTTTAGCTGAGAAGAGAGTGGTGAGCAGAGGGGAAAAAAATTAGGGGGTAACCCGGTGGAGTGAGAGGGCTCATGCGAACCCCCCCCCAAGGACGGCCCCCAGAAGTCCCAAGGGCACCCACGCCGGGGGGGAGGAGGGGAGCCGGAGGAGGGCTAGAATCCTCCGAACGGTCCGGGGAACGCCCTCACCTCGGAGGAACCCGGGAGGCCGTGGTGGGGAGATGGGACAGGCCCCGAACGGATCAGGCACGGGACAGGAACCCGGGCGGGCAGGCGGTTAGGGCCCCCTCTGGGGGGCCCCCTAGGGATTGCGGGTTTGATCAGGTGCCGTTGGTGGAAGGCGGTGATGAGAGCCCTATCCACATCCGAAGCTGGCCCAGGCCCTTTTCCCTCAGGTCCATAGCCCCCAGTCAATGAGGTAGGGAACCCCTACCCCTCCGTCTGGACCAAAGGGGGCGGCGACGGTGAAAACCGACCACCTCGCGAGCTGTGGAGGGGGAGACAAGGCGCGCAGGGACCAGGGGACTCTCTGAGTGGGTTTAAATCTTAGACACAGGAAAGGGGTGCACCCTCAGGGAAAATTAGGCAGTTGGGGGGGGAAAGTTTGGCCCCTAATCACTCTTACGATGGGGAATGGGCCAATAAACCGAGGTCCCGTTTTTGCGACTCCCCCGATGGCAGGTTCTTCGATGACACCACCCCCTTTTCCCAAAATGGTAGGGGGGGAGCAGGAATTCTCCGAGGGTTTGGGCCCCGGATTAGCTGGCAACGGATCTGGGATGTGGCTCGGGCTTGTGCCGGGGGGGGGCACATCGACGGGCAAAGAAAGTCAGAGGGGCAAGAAACCCCCCCCTTCCTGGCTGGCAAATAAGGGGGCTGGTATCCATAAAACCTTTGGGAAAGGGGGAATCCCAGGCAAGCGGTCAAAAATTTGGTGCGTACTCCCCCTGTCAATTTGCTGCGACCAGGAGTGGGGTTGCGTGAAGCATGCATCGCGTGTTTCGAGTCCTGATTTGCCCGTTTTACGCCTTTGGATTGGGGATGGAATCCGGAATCAGATACGGGGGTCCCAGAGGTGCAGAACCCCTTAAAAAACGGGGGAAAATTGGGACCAGGGTCAAAACTCATTTTTGGCAGCCCGGGGGGGATCCGGAAGACGGGGTTTCCAGGACCCCTGGGGTCCCTTGGGGGTTGGGAGCTTGGGGGGGGGGAAAAAGTGTGCCATCTTCCCCTGTCGGCAACTAGGGTAAATGAGGGTCTGCCCCTTGAAGGGGCGCCCGGGAAAAAGTCAAGGGCGAGTGAGACCAGGGCGTCGGGGCACAGGCGGGGCGCAGCACCCGGGCTGGGGGCGGGCAGGACGTTTGTGTTGGTTGCAGATGGGGCGGGTTGGACGAATTCCCGTACATCCTTTCTAGAGAGGCCACAAACCCGGCGAGCAGGTTGAAAGTGGGGGTGGACCCGGGGTGACAAGCTAGGCGGGAGTCATGTCCCCCGAACGAACCGGGACCTCGGGTTTTTTGGGGGACAAAAAGGCGGTCAGCTGGGAAAGTGCTGGGACCGGCTGGTTACGGGAGTTTTCCGCACCTGTTCCTCAACCCCGGGTCGAGTGCTACGATGCGGGGATTGGGCAAAAATCGACACAGGACCCTTTGGAGGGGGTGTCATCCTTCGGGAAATTGACGGGGGGGGGTTTTCTGGCTTGGTGTTGCGTGATCCGGGCCCGGTTGACGAGTGAAAAACCGGGTAGACAGGGCCCGGGGACTGCCTGGAGTTCAACCTTTTGGGCCCTGCGATGACTCCATTTCTTATGATCGGCCCAAAACGAAAAAGGGAAAGGGTGGCCCCCCTCCGCCAGTGCGCCACCCCCCAAAGGCAAGTTCACGCCAGCAGCTCTGGGTTCCCTATGTGTAATTGCACTCAGGGGGGAAACCGCGGGGAAAAAAAGGCACAGGGATGGAGTTTTCCTATCCTCCGCACCCCTGAGAAATCCGCACCAACTCCACATCCGACGTCCCCCCCCCAAATGAAGCCGTCCCTCAGGCAGGGAGGAGGGAGCGGAGGGAACCTTCCCTTGAGGGTACTGAGGCTTTGGGCGGCTGCGGGGGTCCGGGGAAAGGGTTGTTTGGTGTGGTTGAGCATGGGGGGGCAGCAACGGTATGTTTCCCGGGATAAACTTTTATAGAAGTTAGAAAACCCCGAACTGTTGCAGTTCTTTCTGTTTCCGGAACTGGCCATAAAGTACTGCGATACTTTGGCGGGATCCATTTGGATACTTCCCTCTCCACTATGTACCCCGGGAAAGGCCACTGTTTTGACGTGAAATCCCTTTTTCTCTCCCTTTGGGCTAGGGGGAATTCCCAAAAGACGATAAAGGACTTGGGGGACAGGGCGGTGTTTTCAGACAGGTTTCGGAGTAGATTAAGAGCACCCGGTAACAAGACAAACTTTTTTAACATTCCCGCAGTACATCATTCACTAGACCCTGGAACACAGCGGGAGCTTGGGAGGCAAAAGGCAAACCAGATACTCGTAGTGGCCTGTTGGTGTTTGAATGCGTTTTCCATTCATCTCCCCCCGGACCCCGCCTAGGTGGTAAGCGTTTCTGAGACCCCAACTTGGTAAAACAGTGGCCCCCCTGGAGAAACCAAAAAGCAAGGTGAGCGGGCAGAGGGTAAGGGTTTTTTTCACTGTGATGCGTTGAGCCCCCCGTTCTGCGGGGGAAGAGATCCGTCCCTCTTCCCACAAAAAAAAACCAGCACCAGCAGGAGATGAAGTAACGGATTAACCCTGCGGACAGAGATCTTTGATTATTCCTCCATGGACTTTCTTCGGGAGCAACAACGAAAAAAGAGGGCCCTTTGGGGGGGCGTTCCAGGAGGAGGTCATGGCACAGTCGTACGGCGGTGAGGGGGAAAGGGTGTGGCTCTTGCTTTGTTAAACACTTCTCTGAACCATGGTGCATTCTGGACATTGAGGGGGTCAGGAGGGGATTAGTGGGTACGGGCCGGGGGGTAGTGCGGCAGCAACAGGCAGGTTCGGTGCAGTCCTCCCCCCACTCCTGTCCCCCCGGCCCCCGTCGAGCTGAGGGTTGTGCCGGCGGAGCCTGGAAACCCCAGGATAGGGGTTGGTGAGGGGAGCAGGTAAAACTGATAGTTTTTTGAGGGTTTTCCGACAGACCCACAAACCCGGGGGCCGTGACATGAGTGACCGATCCGAGTAATGTCGTCCAGTGCCGGGGCGGAATGGGGAGGTGTCAAACGGATTTTTCTCCATCCCAGTTGGCGTCCCGTTTGATGTCCTTATTTTGGGTTTCGGCCAAATCCACCAAGCAGCCGGGGTGTGATTGAGTCAGAGGGGCGGGGGTAAAACTTGCAGCGGGGGTTTTTGCGGTCGGAGGACGGTGGTCTTGAGCTCAACCACCCCCCCTATCCCGGTGAGCTTGGCTTTTAAAAGGGCGGGTTACCACACTGTCCATCACCTCCACAATAGGGGCAGAGGTTTAGGTGAAGGGGCGCTGGCGCCTGCGGATGAGGGGGCTCGCCCAATCTCCTGGGCTCAGACTGACAAGTGACTTGGGGAGTGGCGTAGATGAAGGAGCCCAGTCGGATCTCCCCGATCCGGTTTTTGGGGACCTTGGCGCCCCCTCTCCGACGACGGGTCTGTATCCTCTTCGATCCGGACAGTCGTGCGAGGTTTCATCAAGAGTGGAAGGCTTCATGGGACCAACTCGTCCTTGATATAGTCGCCAAGCTAGGGAAAGAACCGTCCACCAACGATGGTGTTTTCCCAAAGAACTTGTCTTGCCAGGGTTGGGAAGTCGAGGGAATGGTCGCGACTGTACGTCTGCTTGTCAAATACTGAACATTCACGAGACCCTCTGCGGTTGGTGAACCCGTCAAACACCTTCACATCTCTCACAACGGGTCAAAGGGTTGCACAGCGGGGTTTACGTTCGAACTCTGCTGTTCCCAAGTCGAGTCGGCCCGCAGGTGAGTGAGGCATCCCCAAACTTTAGCCCCCTCCGTGGCGAAGGTCCTTGGCTGCAAGGAAAAATAAGTGGGCAGCTACCAGGAAGGCCCGGACCTGGGTTAATCCCCGTGAACCCTCGGGGTTTCCAATTTTTGGGTTTTCCGGAGCGGGGCGAAATGCCCGGGCGGGTAACTCGGGGGGGGGGCTGGTGGGGGACTGGCTGGGTAAGGTTGGTGAGAGTTGGAGATCATGGGGGTTGTTTTTGCTGCTGTGGAACTGCTGCTGG
The DNA here is from genome assembly GCA_036851935.1 of Coregonus suidteri. Lineage (NCBI taxonomy): Eukaryota > Metazoa > Chordata > Actinopteri > Salmoniformes > Salmonidae > Coregonus > Coregonus suidteri. The sequence continues at coordinate 28,005 of JAGTTL010000640.1, read as the reverse complement.
TGTGCTGGAACTGTGATGCTGGGGGGGCCGCCTAAAAGCAGAGAGGTGAGTCGCCGCTCATGGACTAGCCCCCCTCCAGTGTTTTTCCAGGGTACATGGCGGGGGGTTTTGCTCGGGTTCGTCGGTTTCCATGTGGGGGGAGTGGCCCCTGATTTTTCCATATGGTCGATCGTACTGTCAGGGTTTTCAGACAGACGCCAGAGGACACAATTGCTACACCAAAAAGTTTTTTTAAAAAAAAAGGGAAAAAGGGGGAAGTAGGGGTGAGTAAAGGCCCCAGAGGTTCGGGGGAAAACAGGGTTTTTCCGCCAAGGGGCTGGGTCCCCCCCCCCATGGCAGCATGCGTCCTTGACCCCGGTGGGGGGTTGGTCCGAACCCGGGATCGAAGAGTAGTCGGAGTCGTTATGGCAAAAAAGGGGTCGGGTTTTTCTGGGCGAAGAGTATCCAAAATCGGCAGCCCGGGGGTCACAAAAAAAGGGGGGGCCAGAAGCGCGGCAACGGGTTTCCCGGGTGTGAGCTTTGCAGACGATTGCAAAGGAGGCTGAAAGACGGGGGTTTTAAATACTGGGGAGGTTAGGGTAATGCAGCGCAGTGGCAGGTAATTAGAGCAGAGCAGGCAGGGACGGTGGAGCTAGTTAGCTGGTAGAAGAGGGGGGTGGCAATTTGGAAAAAAATTAAGGTGAAACCCCGGTGAGTAGGGGGCCATGAAATTTTTTTTTTAGTTCCTAAATTTTTTGATCAGCCCCAATTTTGGGAACCACTGAAAAAACCTCTCTCTCTGCTTGCTTCCTCTCTCTCTCTTTTCCCCCTTACTTACCTGCTGCTTGCACCCTACTCGCCTCCCCAAAAAAGCACCCATCACGTCTGTCTCATACCCTAGTTAGTATGTTTGGTTTTTCTCCTGCTGGGGTGGCTCCTTTTAACATTAGTTTCATTTATCCTTTAGACCTGACGACTGTAGACAAGGCAGGAGTGCGGGAACAGCATTCGCAAAACCTTTAGCAGAGAACCGCGGCCCAGGGTAGTTCTTTTTCCCTCGCCCTCGGAGTCCACGAGAAGGGAACGCCGTTTGAGAGAGTGGTGAATGTGCTGATAAAATTAGGGGGCTTTGGGGGATGCCAAGATCATAACAAACAAACCACTGTTCTGATTCCCCTCATTCCAAAAAGGCGCGCGATTAGTCAGATCAAGAAAATAAGCGTTCTGAGCTTTTAAACCCAAACCCGGGAGCAATATTTATGTTGATCCGTAATTTATTTTCTTTACTGTGTACGTTTTTATTAGGCTATTATTTTTATTTTTCAAAATTTGAAAAAAATAAGCCCCCGTGTCCTCAAAAGTAGTAACGGCCTGTGCTCATTGGAGGGGTAGACAATTGAGTCATGGTGATGCTTTTGCATTCATGCCCAAAACCAGAACAAAAGGGTGCTAAACTGCTTTAAATGGACCGCCCCACTGCTGCCAATTCTGCTATTCTGCAATAAGGGCATTCATATCTGCGTTTTTGTAATATCTCAATAGGGGAAAAAGGTTGCCCCCAGTGACCCCTACTGATGTCTTTCCTTAAACAGGGCCCAACAATGGGAAACTCAAAACAATTATTAGACCGTCTAATGAGGGGGTATTGATGATGGGTTTTTATGAACGTTTGGTGAGTTCCAAAAAGGCACCCTATTTCCTATTTGGCACTACTTTTTATCCTGAGCCCCTAGGCCCTGGTGAAAGATAGTGCTTTATAAAGGGTATAGGGGCCCATTTTGGAACAAAACTTTATTTTATTTTTTTTTCTCTCTTTCAGACCGCCACAAGCAGCTGAGGAGGCCCCCCCTGCTCTTACAGTACATCAAAAAACCCAGAACAAAGACCTGAAACAACAAACCAAACCAGGAAAGACCTGAACACAACAAAACCCCGAATAAAAACTGAACAACAAACACAGAACTAAAAAGGCCTGAACACAACAAAAAACAGAACTAAGAAGACCTAAAACAAAAAAACATAAAACTTTTAAAAACCCGAACCAACAACTCAAAACCCAAAAAGCAAGAAAACCTGAAACAACGAACCCCGAAACAAGAAAACCTGAACCAAAAACCCAAACCAAGAAGACCTGAAAACACAAAACCAAACCAAGAAACTAACACAACAAACCAAGAACCCAAGAGACCTGAAAACACAAACAAACCCAAAAACCTGAACACAACAAAAACCCTTAACCCAAAAAGGCCTGAAAACAACAAAAACCCCGAACCAGGAAGACCTGAAAACAAAAAACACAGAACCAAAGGCCTGACACAACAACACAAACTAAGAAGACCCGAACACAACAAACACAAACAAAAACCTAAAAAACAAACTCAGAAAACCCAAAAACAAAAGACCCAACCAAAACCCAAAAAAAAACCCGAACACAACAAAAAACAGAAACCCAAAAACCTGAACACAACAAATCAAACCAAAAAACCGAACACAAAAACCCCGAAACCAAAAAGGCCCGAAAAACAACAATACAGAACTAGAAGACCTAAACTCAAAAACCAGAACTAAAAGACCTGAAACAACAAAATCAAACCAAGAGCAAGAAACCGAAAACAAAAGAACCCAAACAAAAGACCTAACACAACAAAAACCCCAAACCCAAAAAAACTGAAACAACACACCCGAAACCACGAAAGACCTAAACCAACAAACCCCGAAACCAAAACCCTAACACAACAACACAGAACCGAAACCTGAACACAACAAAACCGAACCAAGAAGACCTAAAACCCCAACAAACCCCGAACCAAGTAGACCTGAAAAACAACAAACCCAGAACCAAAAAGCCTGACACAACAAAACCCAGAACCCCAAAAGACTGAACACAAAAAAAAACCTAGAAACTGAAACACAACAAACACAGAACCAAAAAGACCTGAACACACAAAAACAGAACAAGAAGTGAAAACCCAAAAACCCCCGAACCAAATAAACCCGAAACAACAAACCCAACCCGGGAAACCCCGAAACAAAAACCCAAACAAAAAGGCCTGAAAAACACAAACACAGAACTAGAAACCGAAAAACACAAACCAGACTAAGGATCGAACACAACAAATCAAACCAAGAAGCAAAAGACCTGACCAACGAACCCCCAAAAAAGAAAAAACGAACACAACAAAAAACAGAACCAAAAAGACCAAAACCAAAAAAACCCAGAACCAAAAAGCCTGAACCAACAAACCCAGAACCAAAAAGACCTGAACACAAAAAAGACGAAAACCAAAAAACCTGAACACAAAAAACAAGAACCAAAAGCCTAAAACAAAAAACCAAACCAGTAGACCCCAACAAAAAACCCAGAACCAAAAAAGACCTTTAAACAAAAAACCCAGAACCAAAAAAACCCGAACAACAGACACGAACCTGAAACCTATCACAACAAAAACCCGAACCAAAAACCTGAACATAACAAAAAAAGAACCAAGTAAACCCGAAAACAACAAACCCCGAACCAAGAAAACCTGAAAACAACAAACCCGAACCCAAAAAACCTGAAAAAAAAAAAAAAAGTTTTCACAAAAAACCCTTTTAGGACAGCGATTCGGAAAATATTCGCCCCTTGACTTTGTCCACATTTTTGTTACAGCCTTATTCTAAAATGTATTAAAAAAAAATTATAAATCTCTACACCAATCCCCCTAAAAACAAAGTAAAAAAAGGTTTTCGGGCTTTTTTCAAAAGTATTAAAAATAAAAACAGAAATACCTTTTTACATAAGTATCAGACGCTTTTCTATGAGATAGAAGGGGCCCGTGCATCCTGTTTCCCTTGACACCTTGGGTGTTTCTACAATGTGATGGAGTCCAAAAAAAAGGCCTCGACCTCTATTCTCCTCTACATATTTCTATCAGATCCAGAATTTTTCCATAGTTTTAACTTTTGATAAATGTGGAGTTGAATTTTTTCCTTGTAATGATAATTAGTATATTATGATAATGGATAGATTATGCTCTGCTATTTTTTTTATGGGGGGTTTTACATTTTTAGATTTTTAATTATAATGTACTTTTCTCAGTGACTGATATTGTAACATTGATAAAGCTTTTTAATGTGTACAATCTTGGACCAAGTTTATTTTGATGTTTAAAAAAGATTTACTTTTTTTGCTGGAGAATATTTCAAAGGCATTATGAGAAGGAAATTTAAACCATAATACGCTTGTTTTTTTTTGTAAAATTATGCATTATTACCTTTTTAGGATAAGTGTGATTCTGTAATGTATGCATCATTTTAAAAAGCTCAAAGCTAAAAAAATACATCTAATGTTTTTTCTTTTTAAAATTTAGGTTATCCCGTCTTTTATATCGTCTTTACCTTAAAAAAAACAAAAAAAAAACGAATTTTAAAATTTTCCACTACTGTAAAATTTTATAAAAATTTTTATGACTATTGGTTTTCAGATGTAAATGGGCCCCGTTCGACTTTCAGCCGCTTTAAATCAATCTGATTTAAAATAATATAAAATGTTATTTTCATCAAGGGGATTGTAGATCAGTCGTCGTCACTTTACCCAGACACGTCACAGTTTTTATGCTCTTGAATACGCCTCTGTAATGAGGAAGCAACCATCTCTGAATCGCGTCTTGGTCCCGACAAGGTTGGATAGAGGGCACGCTTGGATCTTTTCTGCTGGGTTCTGTTACAAAACGGCAGCCCTTTGAGGGCTATCTCCATTTTAAAAATTGTCAATTTCTTTTTGTTCAACCTCCTGAGTATAAAGACAGTCGATAAAAATACTGAAAGGTGCATACAATGTCATGCAATGCTTAAACTCTTTTTGCTAGTTTTCTTTTATCCAACTCATGGTTCCACTCTTCAAAGTTTTGGGCCCCCCCACAGACCTAAAAACCCCCAGTCGTGTCTGTTTCCTTAGACTGCCAGAAAATTATCACAAAACCTCTCTCCCCCTTTACTCTGTAAAATATCTTTACAATAACTTTAAAAAATGTATATTTTTATTTATTTTTGTCGATCCATAAAACCCTATTCCCCTGTTGGGCATGGGGGATGAGAAAGAAAAATATGTGGGGACTTTTTAGAAAATGGCCTGAATTTTGAGTAACAGTAAAGTAAAATGGAGTTTATGACAAATTAAACCTGAGATACAGTGTGGTGGGTTGTGTTTAGGATGTATTACTGAGCACGGATGGTGGGTTGTGTTTAGAGTAGTATTAAAATGAGACCAGTGATGGGGGTTGGTTTAGGGGGTTTTAACATGAGGGGAAAATATGGGGGGGTTTGTTTAAGTTTTACATGAGCCGTATGGTGGGTTGTGTTTAGGAGTGTATTAACATGAGACACAGTGATGGTGAGTTTGTTTAGGGTAGTATTAAAATGGACACATGAGGTGGGTTGTGTTTTGGGGTGTAAAATTCTTGGACACATGATGGTGGGTTGTGTTTAGGAGTAGATTAAAATAGACACAGTGAGGTGGGGTTTTAGGATTTAAAATTTAAAATGAAAAACCCGTGATGGTGGTTGTGTTTAGGAGTAGTATTAAAAATGAGACCGTGATGGGGGGTTGTGTTTAGGAGTATATTAAATGAGACACAGTGATGGTTGGGGTTTTTGGTTTTTTTTGGTTTTGATCACACTAAGGTCTTTTCCCGTCTAATTCCTGTCCAGATTTACCAACGAGTTCTTTAAAAAAGTTCCTAAAAATTTCTTTAATAGTTTTAAAAATTTTAAATTTTATACTTTTTATATTACCAATATGCATTTTTTATTCACATTTCAGTATCTGGCGCCGGCTACTTACATTAATATAGTACAGCTACATTGCTATATAGGAAACAGATTACATTGCTATATATGGTATCAGGTACTGTCGTTCGGGTGATGGTGGCAATTATTCCGTCAATCAAGGGGGCCGCTAAAACTGCACCGGTTTTTGAGGCTTTTAAATTTAAAAACCCAGGTTCGCATAAGGTTCAGACCCCGGGGTTCTGGAGAAAACCCTCCCAATTGCAAAGGCCGTTCGTCTCTCTTTGTTTAGCCCCCTACTTATAAAAAAAAGCAAAAAAATGGGCTCCCCCCTTTGGCCAAACACCAGTCTCCCCTGTCTACAACACCTTCCTGTCGTTTTTGTGACGTTACCTAAAACATTCCCCCCCCTTTATACTAAAAACAACATTCTTTTTAGTTCCACTTAAAAAAATTTAAAACGTCATAAGGGTTTTTGGGGTTTAAAAGGGGGTTTTTTGGGGGGGGTTTTTTTTGGGGGGTTTTTTTTTTTAAAAATTAAAAACTTTGGGGGGGGGGTTTTGTTTAGGAGTAAAAAAAAAGGAAAGGGGGGTTGGGGGTTTTGGGGGAAAAAAAGGGGGGGTTTTTTTGGGGTTTAATTTTTTTTGGGGTTTTTTTTTTTTTTTTAAAAAAGGGTTTGGGGGTTTTTTTTGGGATTTTTTAAGGGAGGGTTTTTTGGGGGGTTTTTTTTTGGGGGGGGGTTTTTTTAAAAAAATTTTTTTGGGGGTTTTTGGGGTTTTTTTTTAAAAATTTTAAAAAATTTTGGGGGGGTTTTTTTAAAAAAACCGGGGGGGTTTGTTTTTTTAAAAAATTAAAAGAGGAAAGGGGGGTTTTTTTTTTTTTTAAAAAAAAAATTTTGGGGGGTTTTTGGGGGTTTTTTTAGGGGGTTTTTTTTTGGGGGGGGGGGGGGAAAAAATTAAAAAAAGGGGGGGTTTTTGGGGGGTTTTTTGGGGGGTTTTTTTAAAAATTTGGGGGTTTTTTTTTTTTTAGGGGGGGTTTTTTGGGGGTTTTTTTTAAAATTTAAAAAAACCCCTTTTTTTTGGGGGGGGGGGTTTTTTTTAAAAAAAATTGGGGGGTTTGGGGGGGGGAAAAAAAAAATTTTTTTTTTAAAAAAAAAAAAAATTTTTTTTTTTAAAATTAAAAGGGGGGGGGGGTAGGGTTTTTTGGGGGTTGGGGGGTTTTTTTTAAAAATTGGGGGAAAAAAAAAAGGGGGGGGGGGAAAAATTTTTTTTTTAAAAAATTTTTTTGGGGGGGGTTTTTTTTTTTTATGGGTTTTTTGGGGGAAAATTTGGGGGGGGGTTTTGGGGTTGGGAAAAAAAACCTTTTTTTTGGGGGGTTTGGGGGGGAAAAAAAAGGTTTTTGGGGTTTTTGGGGGGTTTTTTCATGAAAAAATTTTGGGGGGGGGGGTTTGGGTTTTTTAAAAAAGGCCCCGGGGGTTTTTTTTGGGCCTTTTTTTTTGGGGTTTTTTTTTGGTTTTAATTTTTAAATAAAAGGGGGGGTTGGGGGTTTTTTTGGGTTTTTTTTAAAAAAAAGGGGGGGGGGTTTTTTAATTTTTTTTTTTTTTTTTTTTTTTTTAAAATTTTTTAAAAAAACCCCCCTGGTTTTGGGTTTTTTTTTGAAAAGGCCGGGGGGGGGGGGGGGTTTTAAATTTTGGAAAAAGGGGGGTTTTTTTTTGGGGGTTTTTTTAGGGTTTGGGGGGTTTTTTTTGGGGTTTTTTAAAAAAAAAAAAATTTTTTTTGGGGGGTTTTTTGGGGAAAAAAAGGGGTTTTGGGGGTTTGGGTTTAATTTTAAAAAACCCCGGGGGGGGTTTTTTTGGGGGGGATTTTAAAAGAAAAAACCGGGGGTTTTTTGGGGGGGGGGTTTTTTGGGAAAAAAAGGGGGGGGGAAAAATTTAAAAAAAGGGGGTGGGTTTTGGGGTTTGGGTAACCAAAAAATTTTTTTTTTTGGGGGGGAGGGTTTTTTTTTTGGGGGGGTTTTCAGGTTTTTTTTTTTGGGGGTTTTTTTTTTTTAAAGGGGGGGAAAAAAAAAGGGGGGTTTGGGTTTTTTTAAAAACCAAAAAGGGGGGGGGGTTTTTGGGGGAAAATAAAGGGGTTTTGTTTGGGGGGTGGGTTTTAAAAAAAAAATTTGGGGGGGGGGGGGGTTTTTTTTTAAAGGTTTTTAAAAGGGGGGGGTTTGGGTTTTTAAAACAAAAGGGGGGGGTTTTTTTTTGGGTTTTTAAAAAAAGGGTTTGGGGGGGGGAAAGGGGGGGGGGGGGGTGGCCCAAAAAGGGGGGGGGGTTTTGGGGTTTTTTTTTTTTAAAAAAGGGGGGGTTTTTTTTTTGGGGAAAAATTTTTTAAAAGGGCCCCGGGGGTGGGTTTTTGGGGGGTTTTTTTAAAAAAAGGGGGGGGTTTTTTTAAAAGGATTTTTAAAAGGGGCCCGGGGTGGGGTTTTTTTGGGGTTTTAAAAGGGGTGTGGGTTTTTTTTTTTAAAAAAAAAACCTTTTTTGGGAAATTTTTTTTAAAAATTTTAAAAAGAAAAGGGGGTTTTTTGGGGGTTTTGGGAAAATGAAAATTTTTTTTTTTGGGTTTTTAAAAGAAAAAAAGGGGGGGGGGTTTGGGTTTTTAAGGGGAAAAAAGGGGGTTTTTGGTTTTGGGGGGTTTTTAAAGAAAATGGGGGGTTTGGTTTTTGGGGTTTTTTTTAAAAAATTTGGGGGTTTTTTTGGGGGGGGTTTTTTAAAAAAAAAAGGGGGGGGGGTTTTTGGGGGTTTTTTTTTTGGGGGGGGGGGGGGGGGGAAAAATTAAAAAACCCCCGGGGGGGTTTTTTAAAATTTTTTTTTAAAAAAATTTTTGGGGGGTTTAGGATTTTAAAAAAAAAGGGGGTTGGGGGGGGTTTTGGGGGTTTTTTTTAAAAACAAAAGGGGTGGTGTTTTGGTTTAAAAGGAAAATTTTTGGGGGGGGGGGTTTTGGTTTTGGAATTTTAAAAAAAGGGGGGGTTTTTTTGGGGGGGGTTTTTTTAAAAAAAAAAATTTTTTGGGTTTTGGGAAAATTTTTTAAAAAAATGGGGGGTTTGGGGTTTGGGGAGGAGTTTTTTTGGGGTGGGGGTTTTTTTGGGTTTTTAAAAAAAAAAGGGGGTTTTTTTTTTTAAAAAAAAAAAAAGGGGGGGGGGTTTTGGGTTGGGGGGGAAATTAAAAAAAGGGGGGGGGTTTTTTTTTTTTAGGAAAAAAATTTTTTGGGGGGGGGGGTTTTTTTTAAAAAAGGGGGGGTTTTTTTGGGTTTTTTAAGGGGGTTTTCAAAAGGGGGGTTTGGGGGGGGGTTTTTTTTGGGGGGAAAAGGGGGGGTTTAGGGGTTTTTTTAAAGGAAAAGGGGGGGTTTGGGGGATTTTTTTTAAAAATTTTGGGGGGGGGAAATTTTTTTGGGGGTTTTGGGGGAAAAAATAATTTTTTGGGTAAAAATTTTTTGGGGGGGTTTTTTTTTTTTGGGGGGGGGGTTGGTTTTGGGGGGGGGGGTTTTTTTTTTTGGGAAAAAATTTGGGGGTTTTTGGGTTTTTTTAAAAGGGTTTTAAAGGGGGGTTTGGGTTTTTAAAGGGGAAAAAGGGGGTTTTTGGGGGGTTTTTTTGGGGAAAATTAAAGGGGGGGGGGTTTTTTTTTTTTAAAGGGGGGGTTGGGGGGTTTTTAAAAAAATTTTTTTGGGGGGGGGTTTTTTGGGGAAAAATTTTTTTTTGGGGGTTTTTTTTTTTTTTTAAAAAAAAATTTTTTTTAAATGGGGGTTTTTTGGGGTTTTTTTTTTTTTCCCAAGGGGGTTTTTTTAAAAATTTTTTTTTAAAAAGGGGGGTTTTTTTTGGGGGGGGTTTTTTTAAAAATTTTTTGGGAAAGTTTTTTTTGGGGGGGGGGTTTTTTGGGTTTGGGGGGTTTTTTTGGGGGGTTTAAAAAGTTTTTTGGGGGTTTTGGGGGGGGTTTTAAAAGGAAAAAAAATTTTTTTTTTTTGGGGGTTTTTTTAAAAAAAACCGGAATTTTTTGTGGGTTTTTTTTTTAAAACCCCCAAGGGGGTGGGTTTTTTTTGGGGGTAATTTAAAAATGGCCCCCGGGGGGGGGTTTTTTTTTTTTAAAAAAAAAAAAAAGGGGGGGTTTTTGGGTTTTTTAATTTTTTTAAAAAAAGTTGGGGGGGGTTTTTTGGTTTTTTAAAAAAAAATTTTTTGTTTTTTTGGGGGGTTTTTTCCCGGGGGGGTTTTTTGGGTTTTTTTAAAAAAAGGGGGGGGGGTTTAATTTTTTTTAGGGTTTTTTTGGGGGGAAAGGGGGTTTTTTTTTGGGGGGGTTTTTTTAAAAAATTTAAATAATTTTTGGGGGGGGGGGGGGTTTTTAAAAATTTTTGGGGAAATTTTTTTTTTAAAAAAGGGGGGTTTTTTTTTAAAAAAGGGGGGGGGGAAAAATGGGGGTTTTTTTTTTGTTTTTAAAAAAAAAATTTTTTTTGGGTTTTGGAAAATTTTTAAAAAAAAGGTTTTTTTTAAGGGTTTTTAAAAAACCCCGGGGGGGGGTTTTTTTTAAGGGGAAAAAAAAAAAGGGGGGGGGGTTTTTTTTAAAAATTTTAAAAACAAGGGGGGGTTTTTTTTTGGGTTTTTAAAATTTTTAAAGGGGGGGTTTTTTTTTTTTAAAATTTTAAAAAAAAAAAAGGGGGGGGGGGGGGTTTTTTTTTTAAAAGGAAAGGGGTTTTTTTTGGGTTTTTTAAAAAAAAATGATTTTGGTTTTGGGGGGGGGGTTTTTTTGGGGTTTTTTGGGGGTTTTGGGGGTTTTTTTGGGGGGGGGGGTTTTTTTTTTTTTTTTGGGTTTTTTTGGGGGGGTTTTTTTAATTTTTTAAAAAAAACCCCTTTTGGGGTTTTTTTAAAGGAACCTAAAAAAATTTTTTTTTGGGGTTTTTTTTTTAAAAAATTTGGGGTTTGTTTTTTTAATTTAAAAAAACCCTTTTTTTTTAAAGGGGAAAAATTTTAAAAAGGGGGGGGGGTTTTTTTTTTTATTTTCCAAAAAAACGGGGTTTTTTTTAAAAAATTTTTTTTTAAAAACCCCCGAATTTTTTTTTAAAAAAAAAGGGAAAAGGGGGTTTTTTTTTAGGGTAAAAACATTTTTGGGGGGTTTTTTAGGGTTTTTTTAAAAAAAAAAAAGGGGTTTTTTTTAAAAAAATTTTTTTGGGGGAAAAAAATTTTTTTGGGGCGGTTTTCCCTTTTTGGGAAAATTTTTTTTAAAATTTTTAAAGGTTTTTTAAAAAAAAATTTTTTTAAAAAAAAAAAAAAATTTTTTTTTTTTTTTTTTTTAAAAAAAATTTTTAAAAAAATTTTTTAAAAAAAAAAATTAAATTTTTTTTAAAAGGAAAAAAAAAATTTTAAAAAAGGGAAAAAAAAAAAATTTAAAAACCAATTTTTTATTTAAAAAACCCCAAAAAATTTTTAAAATTCCCCAAAAAAAAAATTTTTAAAAATTAAAAACCCAAAAAATTAAAAAAAGGAAATTTTGTTTTTAAAAAAAATTTTTTGGTTTATTGAAAAAATTTAAAAGAATTTTTTTAAAAACGGTTTTTAAAAAAAAAAAAAAAAATATTTAAAAAAACCCCCTTTTTTTTTTATTCCCAAAATTTTTAAAAAGGGGCCCTTTTTTAGAAAAAAAAAACTTTTAAAAAAAATTTTTTTTTAAAAAAAAAACCTTCCTTTTAAAAAAAGGAAAAAAAAGGAAAAAAAAAACCTTTTTAAAAAAATTTAAAAAAACTTTAAAATTTTTTTTTTAAAATTTTAAAAAAAAAATTTAAAAAAAAAACCAAAAAATTTTTTTTTAAAAAAAAAAGGGGGTTTTTTTAAAATAAGGTTTTTTTAAAAATTTTTTAAACAGGGGAAAAAATTTTTTTTTTAAAAAATTAAATTTAATTTAAAAAAATTTTTTTTTAAAAAAAACCCAAAAAAAGGGGGAAAACCCAAAAAAAAAAAAAACCCAAAAAAAAAAAAAAAAAAGGATAAAAAAAATTTTTTGGGGGGAAAAAAAAATTTTTTTAAAAAAAATTGGTTTTTATAAAGGAAAATTTTTAAATTGGTTTCGGGTACATTTGACAAAAAATTTCCCCCCATTTAATTTTTTATGGTAAGGGCCCTTTTTTTTTAAAAAAATTTTTGACTTTTAAAAAAAAAATTTTAAAAAATTGGGGGAAAAAAAAACCTTTTTTGGGTAACAGGGGGTTTAATTTAAAATTTTAAAAAAGGGGAAAAAAACTATTAAAAAAAAACCCAAAAAAAAAAATTTTGGGCCCCGGGGGAAGGGGGCCCAAAAAAAGGGGCCTTTTTAAATTTTTAAAAAAAGGGTTTTTTGGGAAAAAAAAAATTGGGAAAAAAAAAACTTTTAAAAAAAAAAATTTAATTTTAAAATAAAAAAAGGCTTTTTTTTAAAAAAAAAAAACCCCTTTTAAAAAAGGTTTTTTAAAAAAATTTTTAAAAAAACCAAAAAAAAAGTAAAAAATTTTAAAAAAGGGGGAAAATTTAAAAAAAATTTTTTTTTTTTAAATTTTTTTTTAAAAAAAAAACCTTTTTTAAAAAAAAATTTTTTTTAAATTTGGTTTTGGAAAAGGGTTTTTTGGTAAAAAGGGGGAAAAAAAAAAAAAACCCCCCTTTTTTGGGTTTTTTATTAAAAAAAAAAACTTTTTTTTTTTACTTTAAAAAAAAATTTTTTTTAAAAAAAAAGGGGAAAAAAATTTTTCCCCTTTAAAATTTAAAAAATTTTTTTGGGGAAGGCCAAACTATTTTAAAAAATTTTTTAAAAAATAAAAAAAGGCTTTTTAACTATTAAAAGGGGGACAGGCCTTTAAAAATTTTTTAAAAAATTTTTAATTTTTAAAAAAAAAAAAAAAGGGAGGCCCCCCCGATTTTAAAAAAAAACCCCCCCTTTAAAAAAAAAAAGGGTTTTTTTTTAAAAAAAACCCCAAAAAAATTTTTTTAAAAAAAATTTCCCTTTTAAAATATATTGGAAAAAAATTAAAATTTTTGGGGAAAAACCCCTTTTTTAAAAAAAAAAAAAATTGGGGCCAAATTTTTTTTTTTTTTAAAAAAAAATTTTTTTTGGGGAAAAAAGGGAAAAAAAAAGGGAAAACCCCAAAAAAATAAAAAAGGGGGGAAAAAAAAAAAAAAGCCAAAAAAATTTTTTTAAAAAAAAAAAAACCCCCCAAAATTTAAAAAAAAAACCCTTTTTTTTGGGGGTTTTTTTTAAAAAGGAAAAACCAAATTTAAAAAAAATTTTGGGAAAAAAAAAAATTTTTAAAAAAAAAAAAAAGGGTTTTTTCCCCCCCAAAAAGGGAAAAAAGGGGAAAAAAAAAAAAAAAAGGGCTATAAAACCCTTTGGGAAAAAAATTTTTTTTAAAAATTTTTTTTTAAAAAAAATAAAATTTATCCCAAAAATTTTTTTAAAAAAAAAGGGAAAAAAAACCTTTAAAAAAACCCCCCCCTTTTTTTTTTTTAAAAAAAAAAAAACCCCCCCCAAAAAAAAAAAATTTAAAAAAAAAAAGGGGTTTTGGGCAAATTTTAAAAAAAAAAGTTTAACTTTTCCCAAAAACCCCAAAAAAAAACCCCGGGGAAAGGCCCCTTTTGGGAAAAGGGAAAAACCAAAAAAAAAAAGGGCCTTTGGGGGGTGAAAAAAAAAATTTGGGAAAAAACCTTTAAAAAAAAAGGGGGCCCAAAAAAAATTCCCAGTTAAAAAATCCTTAAAAAAACCAAAAACCCCCCCGGGGAAGGGGGGGCCCCCCCCCAAAAAAAAATTTAAAAATTTTAAAAAGGAACCCCCAAAAAAATTTTTTTTTCCCCCCTTTTTGATGAAAAAAAAGAACTAAATTTTTTAAAAAATTTTTTTTAAAAAAAAAAAGGGAAAAAAAAAACCCCCCCAAAAAAAATTAAAGGGGGTTTTTTTTTTAAAATTTTTTTTAAAAAAAATTCTTTTAAAATTTTTAATTAAAAAAAACATTTAAAAACCCAAAATTTCCCCAAAAAACCCCCCCAAAAAAAACCCCCCCAAAAAAAAACCCAAAAAGGGGGGTTTTTTTTTTTTTTGGGGGGGGAAAAACCCTTTTTTCCCCCCTTTTGGGAAATTTAAAAAAATTTTTTTTAAGGGGGCCCCCTTTTAAAACCCCCCGGGGGAAAGGGGGTTTTTTTTTTTTGGGGGGAATTTAACTACCCCCAAAATTTTTTTTAAAAAAAAAAAAGCAAACCCCAAAAAAAATTTTTTTTCCTTTGGCCCCTTAATTTTGGGTTTAAAAAAAAACCCAAAAAATCTTTTCCCCCCCTTTTTCCGGGGTTTTTTTTTTTCCCCAAAAAAAAATTTTAAAATTTTGGGTTTTAAAAAAGGGGGGGGGGTTTTTTTCTTCCCCCCAAAAAAAGGCCCGGGGAAAAAACCCTCCCTTTTTTTTTTAAAAAAACCAAACCCGGGCCCCCAAAAAGGGGAAAAAAAAAAAATTTTTTTTTAAAAAAAAGGGGGTGTCCCAAGTTTAAAAAAACCCCCCCCCCCGGGGGGGGTTTTTTTTTTTCAAATTTTTAAAAAAGGAAAAAGGGGCCCTTTGGGGAAAAATTGGGGGGGGTTTTTTTTTGGGCCCGTTTTGGGGGTTTGGGTTTTTTTATTTTTAATTTTTTAAAAAAATTTTTGGAATTTAAAAAAAAAAATTTTTTTTTTTTAAAAAACCCCGGGCCCCCCCCTTTAATTTAAAAAAAAAAATTTTTTTTTTTTTAAAAAAAAAAAAACCCCCAAAAAAACCCAAAAATTTTTTTGGGGGCCCAAATTTTTAATGCCCCCCCCTTTTTTTTTTAAAAAAAAAGGGGGAAAAACCCCCCAAAAATCCAGTTTTTAAAAAAGGGGGTTTTTTGGTTTTTCCCCCTTTCCCCGGGGGGGGGGGAAAATTCTTTTTTTTTTTCCCCCCCCAATTTTTTTGGGGGGGGGGAAAAACAAAATGGGGGCCCAATTTGGTTTGGGGGGGGCCCCCCAAAAAAAATTTTTTTAAAAAAATTTTTCCCCCCCAAAAATTTTTTTCACCCCCCTGGGCCGGGGTTTTTTGGGGGAAAAATTTTTTTTAACCCAGGGGAAAGTTTTAAAAAAATTTTTTTAAAAAAAAAAAAAGGGGGAAAAAAAAAATTAAAAACCCCCCCCAAAAGGGGCCCCCCAAAAAGGTTTTTAAAGGGGTTTTTAAAATTTTTAGGGAAAAACCCCCAAAAAAGGGGGGCCCCCCCAAACCCCCTTCCGGGAAAACCCCCCCCCCTTTTTTCAAAATTTTTTGAAAAAATTCCCCCCCCTTTTTTCCCCCAAAAAAAAGGGGCCCTTTTTTTCTGTGGAAAAAAAAATTTTGGGGGGGTTTTTTTAAAAAATTTTTTTAAAACCCAACCCCCTTAAAGGAAGGGGGTAAAAAAAATTTTTTTTCCCCTTAAGGGGGGTTTTTTAAAAAATTCCCTTTTAAAAATTTTTTTGGGGTTTTTAAAGGGGGGTTTTTCCCGGGGGTTAAATTTGGGGCCCCCCAAATTTTTTTTAAAATTTTTCCCCTTTTTTTTTTTTCCATTCCCTTTCCAAAAAAAAAAGGAAAATTAAAACCCCCTTTTTTTCCCCCAATTTTGTTAATTTTTTAAAAAAAAATTCCCCCCAAAAAAAACCCCCCAAAAAATTTTGGAAAATTTTTTTTAAAAATTTTTTCCCCAAAGGGGGCCCCAAAACCCCCCCCCTTTTTTGGGGGGGGGTTTTAAACTTAAAAAGGGGTGGGGTTTTTTCCCTTTTTTTTTTAAAAAGGGGAAATAAAAACCCCAAAATTGGGGGGGTTTTTTTTTTCCCCCTTTTTGGGGAAAACCCCAAAAAAATTTAAAAAAACGGTTTAACCCCCCGGGGGTTTTTTTCCCCCAATTAAAAAAAATCAAAAAAAATTTTTTTTTTTTCCCCCATTTTAAAAACCCCCTTTTTTGGGGGGTTTTTAAAATTTCCCTTTTTTTTTTTTTTTTTTTTTATTTTTTTTAAAAAAAATTTTTTTTTAAAAAAAATTTTTCCCCCCCCTTTTTTTTAAAAATTTTTGGGGGCCCTTTTGTCTTTCCAAATTTTTTTTTAATTTTTTTTTTTTTAATTTTTTGCCCCCTTTTTTTTTTTAAAAATTTTAAAAAAAAGGGCCCCAAATTCCCCCAAAAAAAACCCTTGGCCCCCCGGGGGGGGGGGGGGCCCCCCCGGGGTTTTTTTCCCCCGGGGGAATTTTTTCCCCCCTTTTTTTTCCCCAAAAGGAAGGGGGTTTTTTTTAAAAAAACCCCCCGGGGGGGAAAAAAAAAAAAAAGGGTTTCCAAGGGGGTTTTTTTTTTTTTTTTTAAAACCAAAAATTTTTTTTTTTTTTCCCCCCCCCAAAAAAAAAAGGGGGTTTTTTTGTTTTTAAATTAAATTTTTCCCCCCCTTTTTTTTTTCCTTTAATTTTAATTTATTTTTGGTTTTTATTTGGGGGCCCCTTAACCAAATTTTTCCCAAAAAAAAAATTTTTTTTTTAAAAAAAAAATTTTTTTTAAAAAAAAAAATTTTTTTTTTTTTGAAATTTTTTTTTTTTTTTTTTTTTTCCCCCAAAAAGGTTTTAATTTTATTTTTCCCAAAAAACCCCAAAAAAGGGGTTTTCCCAAAAAAACCCCCGGGCTTTTTTTTTCCCCGGGGGTTTAAAAATTTTTTTTTTTGGAAACCCCTTTTAAATTTTTTTCCCCCCCCCCCCAAAAAAAAACAAGGGGAAAAAAACCCCCGGGAAAAAAAAAAAAACCCCAAAAAAAAGGGAAAACCCGGGGGGGGGTTTTCCCCAAAAAAAGGGGTTTTTTACCCCGTTTTTGGCCCCCCAAAAAAATCCAAAAGGCCCGGCTTTAAAAAAAACCCCCCTTTTTTTGGCCCCCTTTTTTTTTTAATTTTTTCCTTTTAAAATTTTTTAAAAAAAAAAACCCAAAATTTTTTTTTTTTTAAAAAAAAAAAAAAATTTAAATTTTTTTAAAAAACCAAAAAGGGGTTTTTAAAAAAAATTTTTATTTTTCCCCCCCCATATTTCCCTTTTTAAAAAAAAAATTTTTTTTTTTTTTTTTTTTAAATTTTTCTTTTTTTTTTTTTCCCCCGGCCCCCCGGGGGGGGCCCCTTTTTTTAAAAGGGGGGGGGGGGGGCCAAGGGTTTTTTAAAACCCCCCCAAAAAAAATTTTTTTAAAAATTTTTTCCCCCTTTTTTTTTTTTTGGGGGTTTTTGGGGGTTTTTAAAATGGGTTGGGGGCTTTGGGGGTTTTTTGGGGAAAAATTTTTTTTTTTTCTTTTAAAAAAAAAATTTTTTTTGCCCAAACCCGGGTTTTTTTGGGTTTTTTTAAAAACCCTTTTTTCCCCCCCCCCCCCCCCAAAAAAAAAATTTTAAAAAAAAAAAAAGGGGGGTTTTTTTAAAAACCCAAAAAGGGCTTTTTGGGGAAAAAAAAAATTTTTTCCCCCCCCCCGGGGAAAAAAATTTTTTTTTGGGGGGGGGGGAAGGCCCGGGGGGTTTTTTTTTTTTTTTTTACTGAACTAAAACAATTTTGACAAAAACCATATATTAAAAATATGCCTAAAGCTTGGGGGGGTTTGGGGAATTTTGGGCATTTAAAGGGGGGGGTTTATACTGGCTAAGGGTGTTCTTGACCCAAAGCGGATATGCCGTCAATTTGGCCTGTTTGCTTTTAGAAATGTTACCACAAAAATATTTTTTTTTTAACCCCATACCCGTGGAAATTTTTGTCTGATAAATACCCCTTCTAAATGCTTTTTCAGTCAGCGCACCAAAGCCCCCCAAACTCCCAGTTTATAATAGTATATAATAAAATAGTTGAAAATTTAAATTTTAAAATATTTCTTAGTAAAATCTTAAATATTTCTGAGTAAAAGTTTTTTAAAAAATATATTTTTCTGAATAGGCCCCCCTCAAGGTCCATTTATTTTTAATAAAACTACAGTATTTTTTTTTATTTTGAAGGCTAACAGAAATAGTTATTTATTTCTTTAAATTTTTGTATTTTTTCAATCTACTATTGATGATAAAATTGTCTTGCCCGGGTTGGGGGACTCTGTTATTTTGACCCGGGGTGTGGGTTTCATGTTTTTGGTGCTCGGTGATTTTTTTTCATTTGTTCTATGTTGGCCGGTGGGGTTCCAATCAGAGGAACGTGATCACTTTGCTTGTTTCTCTGTTTGGGAGCCATACTTACGCCTTTTTTTCACAGGGGTTTTTGGGGGATCTTGTTCGGTTTGGTTAGTGTCTTTTCCCAAGGGACGTCAGATCTTTGGGTTGTTTTGTTCGTGTATCATAAAAATAAATTTGTTTGCATTCCCCTCCCCTTGGTCCTCTCATTCGACGATGTGATAAAGATCCCCCCCTAACGGCCCAAAGCAGGGCCCAGGACCCAAACCCAGAGAGTTCAAAAGGGATATAAACCTCGATGGGCCCCCAAGCCGCGGGAGGGGGAGAGGGGCGGACTTGGGGAGAGGAGCGAGAGTCTGGCAGACCCTGGAGGCCTGGCCCACGGGGAGGGGGAGACCCCAAATTTTTAGGGGGGGGGCTCACGCCGTGGACGACGGGGCAGAGGGGGCCGGGTAGAGGGGTTCAGCGGTTGGCAAAGGAGGCCCCCGGGTTTAGGGATCACGGGTCACCAGGGGGAGGAGAATGTAGAGGCCGGCAAAGGGGTACAGGGGTGTGTTGCCAGTCCGGCCCGGCCCGTTCCTGACCCCCGCTAGGACCGTGGTGTGTGCCCTAGGGGCTTTTTTGTTCCTTCCCTCCACCGACCTGTGCCGCGTCCCCAGCCCGGTCCGGCATTTTCCTCCCCCTCGACGGCCTGTGGTCGGTCGCCACCCCCAGCCCGGGGCTATTTCCTTGCCCCCCCACCGGCCTGGGTGCGCGTCGCCTCCCCGGTCCGGCATGTTCCTCCCCCTCGCCCCGAGCCTTGGGGCGCGTCGCCCCCCGGCCCGGGCTTTTTTTTCCTGCTCCCCGCCCCAAGCCAGGGTTTGCGCGTCGCCCCCCGGTCCGGCATGTTTGCCCCCCCGGCACCAAACCCAGGGGGTGCGCTTCGTCACCCGGGGGTTGGGGCCCGTCCCTGTCCCCGCACCAAGAAAGGTGGCGTGTCAGCCCGGTGGGGGCCCTTTCCTGTCCCACCCAAGCCGTGATGGCTTCGTCCCCCGGGTTCCCCGCCCCTTCCCGCCCAAACCCAAAGGTCCCGGTGTTCAGCCCGGTCCCCCGTCCCTCCCCCGCCCCAAAGCCTGGGTCGGTCGTCAGCCCGGGCACAGCCCGTCCTGCCACCGGGTCCTTCCGGGCACCGGTAGTGCTCCACTCCGGAGCTAGACAATCCGCCCCACATTTTTCTCCGCTCC
Source organism: Coregonus suidteri (assembly GCA_036851935.1). Taxonomy (NCBI): domain Eukaryota; kingdom Metazoa; phylum Chordata; class Actinopteri; order Salmoniformes; family Salmonidae; genus Coregonus; species Coregonus suidteri. The sequence continues at coordinate 8,877 of JAGTTL010000640.1, read as the reverse complement.
GGGCCGCGGGCCAGACCGGACCAGGGGCGTTTTTGGGGGGTTTTTTTTTGGGGGTGGGGGTCCCCGGAGCCGGAAACCGCCTCCGGGGAATGCCCCCCCGGGCCCTCCCCTGTTCGGTTATTTTGGCGTTCCAGTCCCGGCCTTTGGGGGGGGGGTACTGCCACGCCCTGGCTCTGGGACTTTTTTATGTTGACCCAGGGTTTTGGGGTTTCTAGGGTTTTTTGTGTCTAGGGTGATTATCTTTCATTTGTTTTTTGTTGGCCGGTGGGGTTTCCCAAATAGAGCCAACGGTATCAGCTGTTGATTGTTGTCCGATTGGGACCCATACTTAGGCGGGCCTGTTTCCCCATGTGTTGTGGGATCTTTTCCCTTTTGGGTTAGTGTCTTTTGCCAAGGACGTAAAGTATCTTTTTTTGTTGTTTTGGTTCGTGTGATCTTTAAAAAATAAAAGTAGTTCGCTTTCCCCAGCGCCCCCTGGTCCTCTCATTCGCGATCGTGCAAACATCTAGAAGTTTGCTTTTTTTTTTAAAAATATTTGTATTGTTTTTTTTTAAAAAACTATGGCACAATTTTGCCCCAATGTCCAGGAAAGAGTCTGCTTTTGCAACTTTAACGCTTTTATGAAATGTTTTTTTTTTGTAAATTGTAAAAGGTGGACTTTTTTTTCTGTATTTTTAAGAAAAAACAAATTGCTTGTTTTGACCTTTATAACAGTATCTTCAGTGGAGTTTTTAGAAAAGGGCCCAGCCAACCTTTTGATACAGTATGCGTTGATATATCAAATCTGTCCCCTTTTTATTAAACAAAGGGCCTATGGAAAGATCACCCAAAAGGGTTTAAGAGTAGTGCGTGCACTTTGATAAATAATTCACCACAATAAAGAACAGATAAAAAGGTTTACTAAAATAATCTGTTTCCCTAGTGCTTAGAAAAAGGCACACCTTTTCCCAAAAAAAAAAGCCATTTTAAAATCTAGCTTTTTAAACCAGTCATCTATATGTTGAAACATAAAATCCAAAATGCCCACACACACACCACCACACACACACCCACACAACTCAACACATAAACATCCAAAAACAACAGACACAAAAAACATTCACGCACACAAACGTGTTTTATCAACACTACATGCAAAAGGTGCTCGTTTTTTCAAAATCTTTTTGGTTTATTTTCCCCCTTTTGGGGTATTTTCACACTCTTAGTAAAAAACTCCAAACGGGTCCCATTTATAACGAGCCAGTTTTTCATTAAAACCTGTCTTGACTTAATTTGGGTTTAAAACTCTATCACCACACATCCTTAAAAATAAGTTCTTCTGAAATTAATGAAACTTGGTTTAATCACCAAAACAACATACTATTTTTCAATTTATTTTTTAACTCCAGTTATCCAATAGCAAAAAATGCAAGATTGTTTTTTCAAATCCCCTTTTGAATGCTAAAAGTAAATGTCGTACTGAAAATTACACAGTTTTAATTTGGCAAACACTTACATTACCCAAAAAAATTGACAAGATCTTAAAATTTCCATAATACTATCCAAGGGCAATCAAAGGGATATAAGACTCCTTACACATCTTAAAAATGCAAAAGAAAAAAAAAAAAATAATGAAAATGAAAAAAACCTTTAGCACCTTTAATTTGCATCAAGCCGTCTTGAGCATTGGCTATAAATTTCTCATCCACACATAGGAATGTCCCATGTTCATGCATTGCAGGACTTCATACCCTTCATGCGAAAAATTCCCAATGGGGGTTGAGGAAAGGAAGTATGGGGGCAGGTATAGGTCACAAATCGGGGAGGGGCCTGAAACCATCCCTAAACCCCCTCTGCGGGGTTTAAACCTGACATCGTCCCAACAAACATAGGGACCCCTTCCCTTGACCCCCCTGCTCAATTTCACTGAAAACACATGAGGTTCAGCGTTGTGGGTCCCAAGTCAGGCCTACGCCTACCCACCATCTTTAGGTTTTTTATAGTATGTTCCAATTATATTGTGAAGTAAATGTGCATCACTATAGCATAACACATATTAGTGCTGTACCTAACATACCATACAGCTTTTTATCTGGGGGTTGTTCCTTAAAAAGGCACCAGGAAAATTGTTCCATAGATACCGTTTTCCTCTTCAAAAGGCAGGGTTTTTATAGGCGAGGGTGCACATTGGCAAGGTTTCATCTTCTCCTCAATGGCCTGCTTTATTTCAGACACCCATATGTCTTCCTGGCCCCACCATTTCCACAACTGCCCCCTCCTGCTGTGGGTCAGCACCTACCACGGTCCACTGCTTACAATGTTATTTATTTTAAATGTATGGTAAGCATAGTGTATCCTGAGAAAACCCCGTTTTTTTGGCGAAATGTTTTCATAATCTTTTTGACAGCTGATCTTTTTCAGATTGGGATAAAAACCTAATCTGGCACCTCTCCAGGGGAAAGGGCCCTTTGGCCCGGACTTCATTAACACGACAGTTCCCTGCCGTCTGCTCCCTCCTCTGATGTCACCTTTTTGACCTCTTTGGGGGACCATTCCACCCTTTGACCCTCTGACGGGTCCCTTGTCCCCCCCGAGTTTTTTTGTTTTATTCCTCCCCCTTGTGCATCTTCTCCATGTTGAAAAAATTGAAGTGTTCACACCAACCCTTTTATATGGGACCAAATTTGGTTACCACTAGTGATATCTTAGCAATAACGAGTTGTCATTAGTATGATTATCGTATCTCATGAAATTTTAGATTTTTTATACTTTACAAACAACATTTTTTTTCGTATTTTTTTCCAAAATCATAAAAGTAAAAACCATTAAAAATCTATAGGTTTCCCAAAAGGGGTTTATTTTTAACCATTAAGCACGCTGGTTTAAGTGATGGTCAATGTTTTTAACAAATGAGAGAGAATCATATAAAATTTTTGGAGCATTGCATGTGGGGGAAATGACTTTATTTTAAAAGGTATTTCTAATGAAATACTGATTAGTTTGGTTGAAAACTTTTTTTTGTGTTTTACTAAAGTCATTTAAAAATAGTTTAAAAGTTGTGAAAAAAAACCCCTTTTTTGATTTTCGTTTTGAGTTTTTATAAGAGTTGTGAAAATTTATAACCCCTTTTCAATATGTTTTTTTTTTTATTTTTTTTTTGTTTTTTTTGGGGGGGGGGGTAGGGGGGATAGAAGGATTTCTTTTCCTATCCCAGGGATTTCCTTAAAAAGGTGGGGTTTCAAGGTCTCTGCTTCTAGCGTGTGAGGGGGGCTTGTTTTACCCTTGGGGTCCAGACAGCGAACGTTTTGAGGGCTGGGGGGAAAATTACTTCCCAAGGTAGGGGGCCACAGGCCCGATGTGGATGAACGCAATGCCCCCATTTTGGGTGTAGGGCTGATCAAGCCGAAGATGGGGTGCCCTTTCCCCCAGCTGAGGCAAGCAACCCGGGCTTGTGCAGAGCGACTTCAAAATGGAAACCCGGGAGTGTGCGGAGGAGCGGGGTGCGTGGAGAACTTGGGAAGGGTTTAACACCCAAAGGGGGTTGCGGCATTCTGGGTGAGTTGTAGGGGTTTTTAAAGGGACAGCAGGGGGGGCCCCGCCACCGGGGTTTCAGTAAACCGACCCGGGGATGAAAGTGCCTGGGTTAGGACTGTCCCCTCCTTGTAAAGGGAGGGTCGTACTTCCGAAGTTGTAGAGATGAACCCACGGATCGGGGGCACCGCCTTGATGTTTGCGGAGAAAAACAGGGTGTTGTCCGGCCCCCAAGGTCTTTTTCACTCGGGGGAGGGCACACGGAGTTTTCAACCGTGATGGTGAGATCAGGAACGGGGACCTTCCCCGGGAGGAAGAGCGTCCCTTGCCGAGGTTCCTTGAGGTGGTGATCCGTCATCCCACGATATGTCTGCCCCAAAGCAGAGATGCGATTTGCCACCTGGTTATCAGAAGGGGGGAAAGGGGAAGATTGTTTTTGGGTCGTCTGCTAGCAAGAAGGAGAGGCCATGTGAGGATAGCCAAATGACTTTGGGGTATAGCGAGAATAGGGAAAGGGCCCCAGAAATGAGCCCCGGGGACACCAGTGGTGAGACAGTGGTGGGAGACAGATTCTCGCCCCGCCCCCTTTTGGGGCGACCCCGGCCCGGTAGGGGACAATCCAAAGGGAGCCGCGCCGGTGAGCCCAACTCGGAGAGGGTGGGAGGGGGATTTGTTTCCCTATCAAAGGCAGAAGACAGGTCTAGAAGGAAAAGAGCAGAGGAAGATAATTCGCTTTAGCAGTGCGGAGAGCCTCCGGACCAAGAAAAGCATCCCCAGTTGAATGCCATCTTAAAAACCGACTGGTTTGGCAAAAAGGTCATTCTGAGAGAGATGGCACGCTCAAAAGTTTGGAGAGAAAAGAAGAAGGGATACTGGTCTGTAGTTTTTTACATCAGAGGGACGGTGTTGGTTTTTTTAGAAGGGGGAACTCTCGCTCTCTTAAAACTGAAGGGGCATAAGCCAGCGGTCAAGATGAGTTTATGAGCGAGGGGAGGGAAGGAGAAGGGACCGGAGATGGGCGGAGAAAGAGGGGGGGATAGGGTAAGGGGGCAGGTTGTTGGGGGGGGCCGGCCGTCACAATTCAAGATTCATCTGGAGAGAGAGGAAGAAAGAATCAAAGCATAGGGTAGGGCATTGTGGCAGGGCCGCGGCTTTGATTAACAAAAGGGTGGATGTCGCAAACCTTTTTTTCAAAATGGTTGGCGAAAACATTCACGAGAGGGGGGAGGGGGGTGGAAAGGGGGGGGAGGTTTGCAGGGGGGAGAAAGGGGGCAAAGAGCTTCCTAGGGTAGAGGCAGATGCTTGGGAATTTAGAGTGTAAAAGTGGGCTTTTGCAGCAAAAACAGATGAAGAAAGTAGAGAGGAGGGAGTGGAAAAGATCCAGGTGCAGGGATCTATTTTCCCTCCTTTCCCCTCGGCTGCCCCGAAGCCCCGTTCTTGAGCCGGGGAATGAGTCGTCAAGCCACGGAGCAGGAGGGGAGGACCGAGCCGGCCGGGAGATGGGGGGATAAGAGTCCCAAAGGAGAAAAGAAATTTTTTAGCGACTAACATGATAATACTGGGAACACTTTTTTTAAAAACTTGTGCTCTTGGGCCAAGTTGCTGCTGTGTGGTTAATGATGATTTACTTTTTATTGTTGTCGAAAATTGTTCCGCATTTTATTTGTAAAACCATATTTTTCAGGTCATGATTTGCTTGTTTATTTAAAAAAAAATATAATTATTAACTATTTAGATACATCAAAATTTTACATTTGCTTTTTACAGTGTTTTTCAGTGTCATACAGGATAAAATAATGTTGAAATAAAAAAATAATTAGACAATAAGACATTTTTTTTTATTAAATATTAAACATTGTTATGCTATTTCCACTTCGTGTTGTTTTTTTGTTTCTGCCCATTGACACAGGGCTCTATTGAACCCGTGCCTTACTGTCAGGGATAAATATCATAGATCAATAATAATTCTCAAAAATCAAAACCCCACTGTTAACTGGTTTTTCTCATTTCAGGTGGGGCCCGACCCCGGAATTTTTTTTTTAATTAGGCTTCAGTTAAGACAAATTCTTTATTTACAGCATTCTACCCTGCCGACATGGGGAAATTTCGCCCACCCCCTGGGACCACCATTAAATGGCCAGATTTTGAGAAGCCGGAACGAACCGGGTCTGTAGTGGGCGGGTGCACTACAATGCCCCCCCAAGGGACGGGGGTAGACGGTGCACTACCAAAACCCCCCCACAGGGGACATAGTATAGACAGGCTGCCTACCCAAACCCCACCCAGGGGACATAGTATAACAGGGGGCCCTACCAGACCCCCACCACAGGGGGGCATAGTTAGACAGGGTGCACTACAATACCCCACCAAAAGGGACATAGTATAAAAGCTGCACTACCAGACCCCCCCACAGGGGGGATTATGACGGCTGCACTACAAATACCCACCACAGGGGACAGGTTTAGACCAGGCCAACCTTTTAGGAATGCTATTAGTTCCATTGTATGTATTTGGACCTGCCTGCGTTTTCCTCCTTCCAGGGGGGGAGCTGGAGAGACCCTGGGATCTGGTACCCAAAACCCCTGATGCAGAGAACCCTCCCCCTCCTCAAGGACCCCCTTAGGGCCCCAACACTCCTCAGCCCCCCCCCGTAGTCCCTCAGGGGAAAAAACCTCTGCTGCAAAAACATCAAATATATTTTTAAAAAATATAAACACTTATAAGGGGTTAATTAGAGTTTTCTTAAATGTTCCAACAACTCAAATCATCTTTTGAAATGTACAAAGGACGACAAAAAGACGGGGGAAAGGGGCAGAGGGAGGGAAAACTTGTGTTTTCATACTGTTTGGGGTCTCTCTCTCCCTCCCCGCCAGGGGGATGGGTCCCCTCATGGTGATGATGTTTTTCTGGGCATATAATTTTTTGACCAGGGAAAGAGGGCCCCCTATTGATTATTTTTTGAAGGTCATACCAAGGATAATTTAGCTATTTGATTTAGAATTTTAAAAACCTTAAGATCAAAAAAAATGATTTTTGTTAAAAATTAAATTTTTGGGCCTTTCTGCTTTACCCATCAAACACATTGAATAAAAAAGGTTCACTACAAAGGAAAAAAGATAGTCCCCCCCCAAAAAAAACGAAAGGAAGTTTTTTCTAATTTTCTGTCCTTACGAGAGAAAAAAAATCAGAAAATATATTAAATATTTTTTTAAAAAAAAGTGTGATATCATGTATTTTTGGCACTGTGAACAGATAATAAAATATGCTTCCATAATTATTGTGTCTTCGTGTGCCTGTGGGCGTACTAGAGCAATAACACAGACATGTTCGTGAGAGTTCTAATCTTTTCCACACATTATGTGTAGACCACATTGTTTGGATGCTACAGAGCAACTGTACGCTCCCGGACTTTCATAACGAGTCCCAAGCACTTTGACCACGGCTTGAGGGGGATCGTAGAGTCAAGATGTTATGAAGAAATAAACAATTTTCGGGTATGTCTCATGGTGAAGACAAACATCCGCGTCTACTCGCCGTCACCTTTCACCTGCGATGCGGGAAATGCAACATAGGCGTGACTAGGACTGGTATTGAGACAGCATTAAATGCAACAACAAACAGATATCTCTGCGTGACCTTTAAACTGCCTGTAGAGATCAGATTTTTTGAATTATGCTAATTGTTTTCTGCGTGTTCATGGACATCAACCTTAGGGGCATGTGGCGGCTCCTGAAAAAATTCTCAGGAGGGGCAATTTTTCTGATGATTTAGGTGACCTACACACATTTAAAAAAGATATGTCCAGCAACACCATGAAGACAGGGGCAGCATATAAGTCAATACAGAAGCATTTATTGACTGATCTCAAAAGTGTTGGCTTACCAGGGTTGGTGGAGCCCTCAGTTTCATCTTTGCCTCGCAACGCTAACTCAAACACTCCGCAAACTTCACACACTGGATTAGCCGGCTGAGGATGTGGCGGTTCTTGCTAATGTCGTAGTAAATATATTTATTATAGTGAATATGGAATATGATATGTTGAGTAAAATGTTGTGCTAAGATCTATTTAGGTCAGGAGCTGGTTATAAGTTCTGTTCCTATCCAATAACAATGGACAAAAGGGTCCTATCTTGTCAGCCTTGTCAGCAGGTGGCCAAGGACAACACCCACGCCATAGGCCTCTCAGTTCTTCCAACTCACGAGTTCTTTGCTCGAGGACACAACACACACAAAACACACACACACACACACACATCATCACTGTTAAACACACACACACACACACACACAAACACATCATCATCACTGTTAAAACACACACACACACACACACACCACAAAAATCCCCTCTCTTAGGCTGAACATTTGAAGACAGAGAACCCGACTCAGAGCCAATGCAACAGTGACAGTAGCCTGGAGGGGACCTCGCCCAACTCATCAGGACCAATCAGAAGATCAGAACTACTAGATTCAACTACTTCATTTATTGCATAAAATGTCTGCACACAATGTTTCGGGGCTCTCTTCAGATAATAATAATAATAATAATAATATGCCATTTAGCAGACGCTTTTATCCAAAGCGACTTACAGTCATGCGTGCATACATTTTTGTGTATGGGTGGTCCCGGGGATCGAACCCACTACCTTGGCATTACAAGCACCATGCTCTACCAGCTGAGCTACAGAAAGTGGATACTCATGGATGCGCATCGCAATTGTAAAATGTCAACACAATTGGAGACACCACATCATTTTTGGAGACATGTTATTGACAGTAAACTATTGTAGATGCGACTGCTAACTAAATAAAACATTTTAGCTGGCTAGCTAATCATCTTAGCTAAATGTGGGGCAAAACAATTCAGTTATTTACCGTTAATTTGAGGGATTGGGTGAAAGAAATCGAGTTACATAGTGATACTTTACGATATACTGTATTGACAATATCGCAATATTTTAGCGCTAGTTGGCTGTACCTGCACCAAAACACCATTATTGTTCCTTCATAGCTTGTTCTCAATCTTTTCACATTGGGAGCCAATTTGTTTTCAGCACTTTTATTTCCATGACTGATCAAAACTCGTTCTCATGGCTTTCTGATCCCTCTGCAACAGACATATGGTGCGCAATAAAATCACAGTATCGAATCGCAATACGTATAGAATCATGAGACTCGCAATGCTGATGCAAATATCCTATCGTGAGTTCCTGGCAATTCCCAGCCCAAGTTCATTTGCCACAACAAATCTCTTCGCTAGCAAACGCGATGTCTTCTCCAAAACGGCAATGTGTCTCCAGCAATGTTTACTTTTTTGACGTTCTATGGCATCTCCACTTTCCAACATATATGACCACTTTTTTTTTA